>LR991085.1:37577500-37870033 GCA_905163515.2 Lymantria monacha
ATTCTACAGAACTTTATATAGTAACAGAGACAAAACAATCATAAATTTCGACACGGAAAGAGATGACACACAAGAAAGAAACACTAGTCCAATAGACGCAACAGAAATTTTTGAAGCAATAAAGAAACTGAAGGTCGATAAAAGCCCTGGTTCAGATAACATTACAAACGAAGCATTGAAAAAAGGACACATAACTTGGGCTGAACCATTAGCCGAATTATTTAACATGATTCTACAAAACTCTGAAACACCGTCCCAATGGTCCGAATCCAACATCATACTGATATATAAAAAAGGCGACCCAAAGAACATAGGAAACTACCGACCAATCAGCTTGCTACCAAGTCTATATAAATTATTTTCCGCAATTATAAATAGAAGGATTAGCGACACAATAGAGATAAAACAACCGGTCGAGCAAGCAGGCTTCAGAAAGGGGTTTTCAACGGTTGATCACATCCACACCCTTGAACTAATAATAGAAAAGTACCAGGAAAACCAAAGAACACTTTATATTTCGTTCATTGACTACCAGAAAGCCTTTGATACGGTAAGACATACAAGCATCTGGGAAAGCCTGAAGGAACAAGGAGTGGAAGAAATTTATATAAAAATTATCAAATCCATATAAAAAACCAATAAGGGTAAAATTAAGCTTGAATCTTTAGGCCCTAGCTTCCCAATAGAAAGGGGAGTAAGACAAGGCGATCCGATGTCTCCAACAATATTTATAGCTGTTCTCGAGGCGATCATAAACAAGCTAGACTGGAGCAAACGAGGACTATACATAAATGGCACCTACTTAAGCCACCTGCGATTTGCAGATGACATAGTACTGTTATCTGAGTCATCCTCCCAACTGCAGATCATGGTAGAAACCCTACACCTAGCTAGTGTTAAGGTGGGGCTAGAAATTAATATTTCAAAAACTAAGACAATGACAAATGGCTTGCAAAGATCAATAATAGTCAATAGCAAACCATTGGAATACGTAGAAGAATATGTCTATCTGGGAAAAACTATAAGTTTCGACAGGAAAAATAAAAACATAGAAATAGAGAAAAGAATAAAATTAACATGGAACAAATACTGGGGTCTCAAGGAAATTTTTAAAAGTAATATACCACAATCCATTAAAACAAAAGTCATGAACTCGAGCCTCTTGCCATGTCTGACATATGGATGCCAAACATGGAAATTCACGGCTGAAGCAAGAAAAAATATAAACGTCTGTCAGAGAGGACTCGAACGAACTATGCTAAATATAAGAAAGCTGGATAAAATACGACACACTAAAATAAGAAAAATAACTAAAGCAACAAACGCTCTGAGTTACGCACAAAAATTGAAATGGAAGTGGGCAGGGCATATTGCGCGGCTAACAGATCATAGATGGACCAAAAAAGTAACATTCTGGAACGGGCCACTAGGCAAAAGAATGAGAGGTAGACCTATTACAAGATGGGAAGATGACATTAAAGCAATAGCTGGTCCAAACTGGAAACAAGTAGCGAAAGACAGAACCAAATGGGCATCACTGGAGGAGGCCTTCACCCATTCTGGGGTTCCGGTAGATTAAGTAAAAACTAACTATAAAATTAGATACTATGATTATAATACATAAGATAAACCTATATAAGGAAACAATAAATAACATAGAAATAAACTAATTAAAACTAACACATACATAGACTTTAAGAAATGTAAAAATTTGCTGGAAATAAAAAGGCTTTTTTATTTATTTATCTCAATGCTGTTTTCCGACTGGACAACCTTCAACCACATCAATGCTATTTGTAAATTTCGATTTTTCGAAACACGAAGGGGAAACAATGCAAATCGTCCGCGGGTGAAACCGCGGGACACAGCTATTATAAAATAAATGAAAAATAATAAAACACTGATCGGCATCCATCTGCTATGCCACCTACCTGTGTTAATTGGACTTACACCGCTTTCATAATCGATGATTATGCAATTTCATTTACCGACCGATTTTAAGTTGTACAAAACATGGGATTTTTTTGAGAAATTAAACACGGGACTAGTTACACTTCTCGCAAAAATTAAAGGAACAAAAAAATTTTCGAAATTTTTTGGCAATTTTCAACAGGCTGTATTTCAATGAAAAATGGTCGTACAGAAAATAAAAAAACATAGCTTTTCAAGCTTGAAGATTCTAGTTTGAGAATTTTTTGGTTAAATATTTTTAGAGCACTGGTAATCATGCGATTCTTGAATAAAACACAAAAAAAAAAAATTTCTAAATTTTTTACATTTTTTTTTCGCTCTACGGACATGGAAAAATTTTTTCGACCTAGACTAATGCATAGGTCGTAAAGCCTGTTTATTCAGCTTCAATTTGCTTTTTGCAAAAGTCAGATTCGAGATATCGAATTTTGAATGCAAAAGGATCCTTTTTCACTCAACTGCCGATATCTCTGAAACTACTGGTCGCCCAGCGAGCGGACAGGGGGTCGGTCCAGGGAAACCGCTGAACCGATCAATCTACCGATTTAGGGGGGCTTTTGGGGTACATTAGACAGTAAAATTTTCTTCTAACCTACGCATTTCTCTTAATATTGTCGAAAATACAGTCGATTAACCAAAAAAAGGGGAAAATGGCATTTTTTTGCTCTTTTTTCACGTTAACGTTTCAGGTGGAAATTTTTTTTTCCAACCAACCATGACAGACTTTTTTATCGGAAATTTTCTGGAGAAAACGAAACCTTCTGTCCGCTCGCTGGGCGACCAGTAGTTTCAGAGATATCGGCAGTTGAGTGAAAAAGGATCCTTTTGCATTCAAAATTCGATATGTCGAAAACAAATGGTCGTATCTGACTCTTACAAAAAGCAAATTGAAGCTGAATAAACAGGCTATACGACCTATGCATTAGTCTAGGTCGAAAAAAATTTTCCATGTCCGTAGAGCAAAAAAAAATGTAAAAAATGTAGAAAATTTTTCTTTGTGCTTTATTCAAGAATCGCATGATTACCAGTGCTCTAAAAAACTTTTAACCAAAAAATTCGCAAACTAGAATCTTCAAGCTTGAAAAGCTATGTTTTTTTATTTTCTGTACGACCATTTTTCATTGAAATACAGCCTGTTGAAAATTACCAAAAAATTTCGAAAACTTTTTTGTTCCTTTAATTTTTGCGAGATGTAATATAAAAAAAATTACATTAAATTAAGCATGAATTACGTGATAGCTCATTTTTCTCAAAAATGGACTTACACCACTTTCAAAATAAACGGTCCATATAATGATTGAACATCAAACAACAATTTAAGTTTGTATAAAATTTTAATTTGTAATTAACAATCGATATGTGAATTCTGTTTCAATATTGGTAACATTATGTTTACATGGAAGACAATGTTTTATAAGTTAAGGGGCGGCGTATGTGCCGGCCGGCGCCCCCTCGCCCCCACTACTGCGCCCCGCCCTGGCGATGGCGGCACAACCGCTACCTACACACACGCGCGATAGTAACACGTGTGTACACAAACTAACAATACAATAATTGCATCAATATTCATTTTAGTTTATGTCTCGTTCACTACATAGAGGTGAGCGCCATTACGCCGCAACACAACTTGTTGACTGACAATATACACACACCCCCATACAGTGTGGAAGGGGACCGCTCCCGAAAACAAAGACAGGTGACACTACTAGTCCTACTTGTAATGATAGAGTAGAAAAAAATCGATTCAATTGAAAAAAAAAAATATTTAACAACGAATTTTAAGTTTTTTCACATTCCATCGTATTAGGACAGTACCATGTAATGATAATTCCATAAAAAATACGTAATTTACTCAGATGAGAAAAGATGCAATCTATTCAAAACTCACGATCATTCAAGAGTTCAACGACCTCGCGTGGTGAAAAAAAATATTTTTTCATCCGAATCGATTTTATTTCTAGCCTATCATTACAAGTAGCACTAGTAGGGTTACCTGTCTTTGTTTTCGGGAGCGGTCCACTTCCACCCTGTATATACAATACTATCGCGTGTCGTCCGGTGCGCGTACAATGTACTCAGTGCGCGTGTGACGTAGTCGCGGTCGGCGCGCACTAGCGGCGGCGGTCCGCCTCCGGCCGGTCGCCGTCGCTGTCGGTGGCGCACTCGGCGCCCCACTCGCTCTCCGGCTCCGAGAACAGGCTGCGGTCGGCCAGCGCCTCGTCGTGGTACGCCTCCAACTCGAGGTCCGAGGGCGCGTCGTCTGCGAGCAACAAGACGTGTGCGCGGTCACAAGACAGGCCAGCCCCGCAGTGACCGCACCTCACTCGGCATACGTACCGTGGTCGCGGTCGAGCGAGCCCCAGTCGCCGTCGTACTCGAGCTCGCGGTTGAGGGCGCGCTCGGCGGGCGCGAGGGCCGCCTCCGTGTCCGCCTCGGTCACGTCGTACAGCTCCGTCACGCGCATCTGTAACCGCACACGGTACGTCGACATCAACACAATGGCGCACCGGACACTCGAGTCTGTCGAGTCAACACTGCTCCCGCATTGAATTAATTTTAAAAATATTATGCAAAATGATTGAGACCAATACGTCAACTTTGACTGATTGTCAAAGTTGACGTGCCATGGGCCATCATGGTTGCTCACAAACTTCCCATTTCTTTTACATCCGACAAATATTCATCTATACAACTATTAGGTTCTGTTTACTGTTTAAAATGGTGAAATCAATGTCCTCATATTTGATTTCAGTATAATAACCGCCGTTACCGCACTAAGGAAATACATTAAAATATATACGGGGTGTAACAGAGAACAGGGTGGAACAGCTGGTCAGAAGAGTGGTAGGTAATGTTGATAGGAACCCATAACAAAAATTTTAAGGGAAAATGTCGATCTCTGAATGAATTAGAAGCATTTAAAATTTTCAATTTTCTTATCGCTTTTTCTTTGACACTGAATGAATGTACCAAGTAAATGATAAATCTGCTGCATACTCATACATATATACATATCATCACGACATATCCCTTGCAGGGTAGGCAGAGAGAACAGAGTGCCAGAGAACTCTATCTTTGCATACTTCACTCGCTTCCTCAACATTCATAATTCTCTTCATACAGCTCGCCGGTTTCGGAGACTCTTGACTCCACCTTCCTTCAGTACGTGACCGATCTGGTCTAGGTAGGTTAGTCTCGGTCTCCCCCGGTACCTACATCCTTCCACTTTCGCATTGTATATCTTCTTAACCTGACGTTCGTTCGGCATTCTTTCCACATGTCCGAACCATCGGAGCATTCCCTTTCGCATCTTTACACCAATACTCTCTTTCATACCTACTCGCTCTCTTACGTCGTGGTTACGAATGCGGTCGGTCAGCCTAACTCCACAGATTTTTCGCAGAGATCGCATTTCGACCGCATTAATTTTACTTTCATACTCTTTTCTGCATACCCAACTCTCGCTTCCATACAGTAATGTTGGGACAAGCACTGCGTTATGTATTACTACACGTGCCTTCTGGCTGAGGTGGTGGCTGCCGAGAAGTTGCCCCAACGCTCCGTTCACTCTATTTCCCGCATTCACTCTTCGCTCTATATCAGTGGTGTACCTTCCATCTCTGCTAAATCCACATCCAAGATATACAAATTCATCCACTTGCTCCAGTACATTACCTATTGTTACTCTTACATCTGTTCTGGCTTCATCTCTTTCAAAGACCATTATTTTGGTTTTGCTCACATTCACGCGTAGACCCCTTTTCTTACAATCTTGTCTTTGTGTCGACTAGGGTCTGCAGGTCAGTCGCTGACTGTGCCAGCAGGACTGCATCATCTGCATAAAGCAGAGCAGTGACCACTGATCTCGCCCATCTGGACTCCCATATTCATATCGTTCAACCTTTGGAGACATTTATCCAGATATATGATAAACAGCCTGGCTGACAGAACGCACCCCTGCTTAACGCCGATATTGACGTCAAACCAAGGCGACATTCCATCATCCAGCCGCACACAGGGTCTACAGCCCATGTAACTGGACTGCACAGCCTCTAGCAGTTTACCGTTAAAACCATACTCCGGTAAAATGACTGACGAAAGGAACTTTGGCAAAGTTCCTTTCGTACAACCATGTCAAATGCTCTCTCCAGATCCACAAAACTGCAGAAAACCCTCTGACCTAGAGCCAGATGCTTCTCCACAATGTTGCGCAAAGAGAACACCTGATCCATGCATCCCCTTCCACTCCTGAAACCTCCTTGTGTACATATATACAAACAGGCGAAACCGGATATAACGACAGAACGGTTATAACGACCGCATGGCAAGGTCCTGGCGGAATATCTATATAAACTAACTGGCTTCGCTCGCGTTAAGAAGTATTATTACAAATTAGGTATAGTTTTTGTGGCTTTACTTTTGTTTAGCGTGTGTAAAAAAATAGTATTAATTTTTTAATTTTTGGGCTGTGCGTTGATAGATCACTATGTCAGTCATACTGTCATATGTCAGATAAGTTTTCGTTTGGTTTCTCTTCGGTCAAAATGCTGATCTAACAACAGCCACTTCATTTGCCGTTGGTGCATTAAATCTGCCTCTGTGTTCTCTTTGTGGTTTTTATCTGCATGTATTACGACCTTGAATGACTCTGAAGGCGATATTTTATCAATGGCTGTTTTTGTAGATCATATGTATGGATATGTATGGGTTCACCTCATGTAACATAATCTGCAATTGTTTGATCAAATTTTGTCTCAAATCATGAAATTTAGAACATCAAATATTAGCTTCCCTATCATCTTCTCCGACGAAATAAATTTGCAGAAACTGCGCATCCTGCCCAGGTGCCGGTAATATACTTCCAATTAAATGATAGACTTGTCCTTGAACTTTAAAAGTTGGTGAAAAACCGCCTTCTTTTATTTGTTTTCCACCAAAGGAAGTCATTTGAAAACAGGCATTATATTTTCGGATATTATCCATGAAGTGTACATGATTTGGGTGTAAATTATTAATCAGACTGTAAAGTGGTTCAGGCAGTTGTTTAAACGGTTCAATTTATACTTTATCGACGCTACAACACATGCCAGTTGTCTCATCTTTCCACTTCAAGGCGTTACACCACTGACACTTGTACGTCATACAACCTAAGACTACACTACTATCAGTTCCATAAGCAATATCTGGGTCATACGCCAAACCCGAAAGCAACTTGCTTCTCCATACACGCTGAATTGTATTTTCTCTATATCGTGACTGAATCACTCTATGCACATCGGTATTCCTGGCCTGATATAGTGCAGCAGATTGTTTACTACGTTTTGTTTTCTTTTTCTCTATTAATGTCACAGACTCAAGATTGGGACAATAAACTTTTTATTAAATTTTCATCATAATTTATTGAAGATACCATAGGTGAATGTTCACGCTCTAAAACAGGTACCTCCTGACAACCCTTATCAATTTTAAGTTGCGAAGGTGTATCAATTCCAAAATCATGTTCTTCTACAGCTACCTCCATACGACGACGAGTAATTTTCTGTGCTGTTATTTGAAGATAGGCATCAAAATGCCCACTGGACAAATCTTGGCTGAATCGTAATCACCTTACCGGATAGTCGATATATCCAGATTCCGTATATATGAGACCGTTTCTATAAACTTCAAACTTAAATGGGAATATTAATCCTGCTGCTATTACTCACAAAATCCGCCATAAGTAGCATTTTTCATCATATCAGCAAAATATTCGTCAGATGTGTTATACCTGTAATGACTAATATTTTATACCCATATTTCGCAAAATAAATTATTTGATTTGATGTTACGTAGTTATCACCATTCCTGTCATGGGTCATAATTGAAAACTTGCTCCAGTCATTAACCACATATCTGACAATTTCTGAACGCACCTCCATCGCTCTATCTTATGTTCCGTATATTAAATAAGATAGAGCACGAAACAAACATGCACCGTCACCAACAATAGGGACGACAGTACATTCTTCAACTTCTCCACGTTAACGTTCAGATTTTCTTTAGCCATTTTAAAAAAAGTCTAACCGACAAAACCTATACTTAAACCAAACGACAACTTATCTGACATATGACAGTATAACTGACATAGTGATCTATCAATGAACAGCCCAAAAATTAAAAAAATAATCCTATTTTTTTACACATGCTAAACAAAAGTAAAGCCGCAAAAACTATACCTAATTAATAAAAATACTTCTTAATGCGAGCGAAGCCGCGGACAAAAGCTAGTCGTCAAATATAATCCGCTAGATATATTATCTATGCACTATACACAAAAAATGGTTAATTCAAAGTTCTCTCCAAAATAACTCAATGTAGATGGCGCCTAGCATACAGAAATTCATATTTTTAAAATGAAAAGTTACTAATCTTATATAGCCTGCATCTCAAAATCCTTTCTCAGGGGATGCCTACGTCATAGTAGCTTTATGCATCTTAGCCCGATCGGTTTAAAATTGACAAAGTTTTATACAAACTTTCATCCCCTATTTTATCCCCTTGGTGGTAGAATTAATCAAAATCCTTTCTTAGCGGATGCCTACGTCATAACATCTACCTGCATGCCAAATTTCAGCCCGATCCGTCCCGTGGTTTGGACTGTGCGTTGATAGATCACTATGTCAGTCAGTCACCTTTGAGTTATATATATTTAGATAGGTAAAGATACCGCTTATAACGACATCGGATTCAACGACATATCGCTTAAAACGACGAAATATATTCGATATTCATCGGCTATATCGATCAACCGTTTACTTGTTCTAGCAAAATAAAACAATACGAAGAGTTTTCACCTTCATTCTAATCCATGAAGGAATATTTTGACTTGTGTATTAATATTCTCCTACAATAATCGAATCTCCTCCGCACTCTTTGCTATTTAACCGTGCATTTTTTAATATGATACCTTGATGGCAATGAAACTTAAAATGCAAAATATATTTTAGTATCATTTAAAAAAAACAGACTAAATCATAATAAACTTTTTTGACCTTTTCTACATTTTCTTTAAAAATAAGTGCCTATGAATGACCTACACTCATATTACAAACATACATACGGCTATTAGCATAACTACTTGTGTCTATTGTTATAACGACTATCGGCTATAACGTCCGAAGCATACGGTCCCTCCAATGTTGTTATATCCGGTTTCAACTGTATATACATTTCTTAAATATTCTCTAGAACATAAATAAATCAATGATATCTTACGTTTGCTACAGTACGACAAACTTCGCCTTTACAGACAGCTGATGGGTCAATGACCCTTGATATTTTCTCTTTAAATTTTTGATATGGTTTCCCACCATCATTACCTGTCACCCATCCACAACATATATATCGCAGTGGCAACACTGAGCGTGTGTCACTGTGACTGCGAGGGCGCTGTCTGACAGATGTCACCGATATTATTATTGTACCGATATTATATTATATTATTATCTATATTGGCATTATTTATGGTATGGTATGGCATGATGCGAAAGGGAATGCTCCGATGGTTCGGACATGTGGAAAGAATGCCGAACGAAAGTCTGGTTAAGAAGATATACAATGCGAAAGTGGAAGGATGTAGGAACCGAGGGAGACCGAGATTAACCTACCTAGACCAGATCGGTCATGTACTGAAGGAAGGTGGAGTCAAGAGTCTCCGAAACCGGCGAGCGTGTATGAAGAGAATTATGAATGTTGAGGAAGCGAGTGAAGTATGCAAAGATAGAGTTCTCTGGCACTCTGTTCTCTCTGCCTACCCTGCAAGGGATATGGCGTGGTATGTATGTATGTATATTGGCATTATTTATGAAAAAGAATATTATTTTCTATCTATGTGTAAATAGCTTTTTTGGCGGGAATATGGAAATGTCATGTCGCACTCTTAAATTATATTCATTTCTGTAGTGTTTAGTTTTGTTGTATTGAATATCTTTGCTGTAAATAATATAATACAGATGAGTGCTGATATGTACAACACATGATAGAATAGTGTACGTATATTTTCGTGTTCTGCAAAAATCTCTAAACAACACATTGAGTACATTGATTTTCAGCGCCCAATTAATGCTAACGATTTAATTCACTGACGGACATTTAGTGGCTACGAGTAAACTATTGAAAACGAAGAAGGCTTAAATAATTTGTGAAGAAAATTGTACAAGATTTGACTGTATGAGTTTTGTTTCCTTTGCATGTCCGAATGAAAGAACAAAACATGCCTTAGATGGCAGCGCAAGTAGCCCATATATTGGTAAGCGGTAACTGCCGCTCATGGACCTGAGAAGATCCAGCAAGAAACTCAGCGGGTTAGTCTATTATTGTTATTTCTTTTCAATTTTTTTTTATAAAAAATATGGTACAGCATGTTTAATAAGAAATAGCTCCGGTGTTATGCCCTTTGAACCCAATAGTTCAAATAGAATGTAACATAACCACGGCTGGACCAGATCCCACAGGGGGCACCCGATCACGAGTTAACTACTAGGGCGGCCATCACTCACCTCAACCACCTTTGAGGGAAGGGAGAGACCCGCCCCATGCAGCTACCGCAAGAAGACCTTTCAGTGAGCATGACCAATACCATGAGCTACAAACGCTAACCAAAGTCAAAATTCGTTGGTCGAAACACGCTACGCTTACAACTTACAAGTATGTAAAAATATTATAAAATAAAAACGAACAGTTTACAAAAATATAGTAATTGCTGAATGAGGAGCTCCTCATAGCCAGTCTGTAGTGTCGCTTAGATAAACCGCGATTTTATAATAACCTCTTTTACAGAGTCTGTTTTTGACAGCCCTTTTAAATTTATTTACAGGCATGTCTCGGATATCTTTTAATTTAATCTTGGTAATTTATTATAAAAGCGTATACATTGTCCCATGAATGACCTATTAATACTTTCAAGGCGAGTAGTGTGTACACAGGGCCGGCTTTACCTATAGTGCAGATGGTGCGGTGCGGGCGCCGGGTATTAGGGGGCGCCGCGAGACACCCGGGACACATAGAGTCTACACTATAACGTTCCGCACTAAGCGGGTGCACGCACCGTACGCAGCGATTGCCTAACCATTTATAAACGTAGTGTCGTGGCAGCCATCGCTTACACGTGGCTGTCCTCACTACCCCCAGCGGACGAAGTGGACGCCCCGGCTTGCCGCATCCGCAGTGCGTTAACGCAGATCTGCGATGCAGCCATTCCCAGGGTACGGCGTCTAACGCCGAGGCAGGGGTCTACTGGTGGTTCCCCCTGCTGGCTGGAGGACCTTCGTGCGGCGCGCATTAGTGCCCGAAGGTCCTACAACCGCAGCCAGCGCTGTTACCGCGACGCTGAGCGGGAGGGCCAGCTGTATGAGGGGTACCTCAGTGCGCGAACTGCCTTTCAGCTGGCCATCTGATCCGACAAGGACGCAAGTTGGCAGGAGATGCTGAACAGTCTCGACCGTGACCCCTGGGATCACCTGTATTGCGCGTCGCTGTACAAGCTTCACGCGCAGGGCCCCCCCTCACAGAGACCCTCCAGCCCGACTCCGTAGGGTGGTCGAGGAGCTTTTTCCATCCGGGTGTTGACGTTGCTCCTTGAGCACCTGGAACCACGCCTCAGGCGACTGTACAACGCCTGTCTGGCGGCTGGACAGTTCCTTGAGTGCTAGAAGGAGGGTAGGTTGGTTCTCATGCCAAAGCCGGGACGACCTCCGGATTCGTCGTCGGCCTATAGGCCTATAGTGCTACTGGACGATGTAGACAAGCCACTGGAGCGTATCCTCGGTGCCCGCTTCGTCCGGTACCTGGGCGAGATGGGGCCCGATCTGTCGGACGCTCAATTTGGCTTTCGAAGGGGGCGTTCGACCATCGGGACTCTAGACTAGACTCGAGGCAGACGGCCACGGAGGCTGTAGCCCGCAGAGTAGTGCTGTTGACAGTGTCGTTGGACAACGCCAAAGCATTCAATAGTCTGCCATTCAGCTGCACCAAGGAAGCGCTCCGATATCACGGGGTGCTCTTGTACCTGAGGCGGCTGATGGTAGACTATTTGGAGGGGCGCAGTGTCCTCTGCACGGGTCTCGCAGGAGACACTGTGCGGACGCCCATGACGTGCGATGTTCCACAGGGGTCGGTGCTGGGGCCGACTATGTGGGACATCGGTTACGACTAGGCGTTGAGAGGGAGTCTCCTTCCTGGGTTGGGCTTGACTTGCTACACTGACGACACTGCCCGTCATTGCCCGTTGGATTACACGGCTGTGGAGAGGCCTAGACACGGTATTGTTATCGTTGAGGCCCTCCGGCCCGTACTGATAGAATGGCTCCATCCGTTCGGCGGCACGGAGTCCTCTCTTTCCGGCTGGTGCAGGTCTTGTCGGGGCACGGTTGCTTTGGCAAGTACCTGCACACGATCGCAGGGAGGGAGTTGACTCCGTCCTGCCAACAGTGCGATAGTGACGAGGACACGGCGCAACATACACTCGAGATCTATACGAGCTGGGACCGGCAGCGCCGTGACCTCGTCTCTGTCATCGGTGCCGACCTGGCGCTGCTGGCTGTCGTGAAAGCGATGGTCAACAGCGTCAGGAACTGGGATCCGGTCGCCACCTTTTGCGAGGCAGCCGCCTCTTCCGTCGCCCCGGACCGATTTGGCAAGGCGTGACCATAGCATAGTCCACCGCAAAAAAAAAACGGATGCTTTGTCGCCATGCTCACTGTAACATGAAGTTGGATCGAGTTTACCCTTGTTTCGTGTCAAAACAACTGAGACTAATCATGCGACAATGCATTTCAGCGAGGTTCAGAGTTTAGTTGAACGTGTTGCAACTATCAACCTATTCAATTTTGTTCACGCATTTTGATACAAGAGGGCGCCAGGTGATTGATTGCACCCGGGCATTACATGTGCTAGAGCCGCCCCTGTGTGTACAACTAATTTGTCCTTACTCGGGATATTAACACAATGAATGTCACAATATCTTTCAAAATTACTGATATTTCTTTTTACATACAATACATTCTTGTATATATATTGTGATACAACAGTCAGAATATTTACTTCTTTGAATTTCTCTCGAAGTGAAACTCTTGCGCCTAGATTATAAATTGCGCGGACAGCCCTTTTTTGGAGAATAAAGATACTACTCAGATACCCGGAGCATCCTCACAGTAATATGCCGTATGACATAAGACTATGAAAATAAGCAAAATAAACTATTCTAGCTGTTTCAATATCAGTCAATACTCGAATTTTTTTGACCGCATAAGCCGCTGAGCTATGTCTGTTTGACAATTTATCAATATGAAGGCCCCATTGGAGTCTAGCATCTATAGTGATACCTAAAAAAGCAGTTGATTCCACAAGGTCTAGAGTCACACCATTCATTTGAACATTGGTTCCCACTTGTCTCACATTAAGTGTGGTAAGCTTAATACATTTGGTTTTCTTCTCATTACAAACTAGACTGTTTGTACTGAACCGAAATGAACAACGTTTGACAGTGCGTTGTTCACATCGTCATAATTAAGCTTTTGTCTTTTGATTATAAATAGCAAAGATGTGTCATCTGCGAACAACACAGTGTTTTGACTGTCTCCTATATAGTAGGGTAAGTAATTCATGTAATGCAAGAAACAGAAATGGCCTCAGAATGGAGCCTTGTGGAACGCCCATTTTGATAACAGAACCAGATGATCGTGCACCATTAACATCGATCCTCTCAATTCTGTTGTTTAGGTAGGAAGTTAAAAGCTCAAGAGCGTTATTCCTGATCCCATAGTGATATAATTTTCTGATAAGGGTTTCGTGGTGTACACAATCAAATGCCTTAGATGAATCGCAAAATATACCCAAGGCTTCATGCGATTCCTCCCAGGCTGCAAATATATTAACACCTCCCAATCTCTATCCTATCCCAATCCCTACACCCGCATCAGTGGTAGAGTAATTCTTAGTGAAATCAAATTGTTTTTTATGAAAAATACTATGTTTATTAAAATGACAAATAGGGCATAGTCCGGAGCGTGCTCGTCGCGTCCACTGGCAGTCTAGTTTAGACTGCTAATCCGGCACGAATAATGCGTACCGCAGTGCGGATTAGGGCGTCCCCTGGAGGCGACGCGTACCAACCCGTCCCCGTCGGTACGAACATCGGCAGATGCGGCGATGGGGGCCACCACCCATCTCGCCTTGCCTAGTCAGGCGAGTCGAGGAGAGCAGAGTGCCGGGTGGGCACGTGGAATGTAAGAGGATGTGTGGAAGGTAAGTTGCACGAGCTGATAACCGTCATGGCGGACCAACAGTTAGACGTGCTCTGTGTAACAGAGACCAAGCGAAGGGGCAGCAACGCCTGCGATCTTCCTAGTGGCGGGATGGCTCTGTGGTCTGGTGTACCACAGAGCGATCGAGCCAGCATGGGGGTAGTAGTGCTGTTGTCCTCTCACTTGGCCTCAGGTGTGAAGGATTACGGAATGTATAATCCCAGATTTTTTTGGGTCCATATAAAACTAGGTGTCAGCAAGGTATTCATAGTTGTAGCATATGCTCCCGTAGGATCTTCGGTGGCATCAGACCTAGAGAAGTTTTGGGATAATGTTAGGGAAATTCTGGATATGGCAGAAACCAGTGAACGTGTGATTGTATGCGGAGATTTGAACGGATGGGTGGGGACCAAGCGTCCCGACTATGAAGACGTACTTGGTCCATTTGGTGATAAGAGAGTGAACGAAGCAGGTAGGCTCATAGCGGATGTATGCATGGAGAGAAACCTTATTGTGTCAAATACATTTTTCTAACATAAGGAGGTCCATATGTATACATGGAGAAGGAATCAACAGGAAAGTATAATAGATTTAATTTTGGTAGACAGTCACCTCTGAAGCAAAATATTGGACGCAAGAGCCTACAGGGGCCCCACAGTCGATACGGACTACTATCTCGTTATTACGAGATTTAGTGGTCTGTTCAGAAAGTGGAGGCACTGGCGAGAGCGTGTCCACTTCGGAGGGCTTGAAAGAATAAAGGTTGAAAGGTTGCAAGAAGAGTGTGTAAGAGAAAAGTATGCAAAGGGTGTCCGAGAACGGCTGACGATGGCAAGCCAGCCGCAATCGGACATTGAAGAATACTGGAGAATATTGATAGAGAGTATGGTAGATACAGCGAAAGAAGTATGTGGAAGTTCAAAGAAGCATAGAAAAACAAATGGTGATGCATGGTGGGATGCGGAAGTGGCAGCTTCCGTAGAGCAAAAGAAGAAAGCGTGGCTGGACTATGTCTCTTCTTTGAATCTGAATGACAGTATGACTGAACAGAAGAAAGAAATATATCGCCAATGTAAGAATGACACCAAGGCCTTAGTGAAAGAGAAAGATGATAGAGCAAATATGAGTGCAGAAGATAGGCTGACTAAAACCTTCGAGGGTAACACCAAACTCTTTTGAAGGGAGGTGAAGAGGTCTCGGTGTGGTTGGTCAGCCTTCAGAATGAATAAAATAAGGTCTAAAGGTGGAGACATTCTTACACAAAGACAAGACGTGTTAAGCCGATGGAGTGAATATTTTGGCGATATGTATGCGGATACTCGAGTTGGCGCCGGTGTCACATGTGGTTTAGTAGATCAACATTCAGCACCGGCGTCCTCCGATAGCATCAGTATGGATGAACTTGAATGGGCGATAAGAAGTTTGAAAAATGGTAAGGCAGCGGGCATTGATATTGTGTCTGCCGAGATGATCAAGTTTGGTGGCTCCTGTATCTGGGAGGCGTTCCTGTTGCTCATCAATTTATGTTGGAGCTCGGGCATGGTTCCCAGGGACTGGAGTAGCGCAGTCATCGTGACTTTGTTTAAAAACAAGGGTTCACATTATGACTGCGCAAATAACAGAGATAAGTTTGACCAGTTTGGCAGCATAAGTGTACGGTAAAATTATTGAAAGGAGAATGGTGGTGGATGGTGTCCGATGGTTTACTGTGTGAGACACAAGGAGGTTTCAGGAGTGGAAGGGGATGCATGGATTAAGTATTCTCTCTGCGCAACATTGTGGAGAAGCATCTGGCTCTAGGTCAGAGTTTTCTGCAGTTTTGTGGATCATTTGACACGGTTGACGGAGATGGAGAGAGCATTTGACACGGTTGTACGAAAGGAACTTTGGGATATTTTACCGGATTATGGTATTAACGGTAAAAGGCTGTGCAGTCCAGTTACATAGGCTGTAGAGCTTGTGTACGGCTGGATGATGGAATGTCGCCTTGGTTTGACGTCAATATCGGCGTTAAGCAGGGTTGCGTTCTGTCAGTCAGGCTGTTTATCATATATCTGGATAAATGTCTCCAAAGGTTGAACGATATGAATGTGGGAGTCCGGATGGGCAAATCAGTGGTCACTGCTCTGCTCTATGCAGATGATACAGTCCTGCTGGCACAGTTAGCGACTGACCTGCAGACCCTAGTCGACACAATGACAGAAGATTGTAAAAAAAGGGGTCTACGCGTGTATGTAAGCAAAACCAAAATAATGGTCTTTGAAAGAGATGAAGCCAGAACAGATGTAAGAGTAACAATAGGTAATGATGTACTGGAGCAAGTGGATGAATTTGTATATCTATGTAGCCGAGATGGAAGGTACACCACTGATATAGAGCGAAGAGTGAATGCGGGAAATAGAGTGAACCTCTTTTCACTCTATTTCATTGGGGCAACTTCTAGGTAGTCACCACCTCAGCCAGAAGGCACGTGTAGCAATACATAATGCAGTGCTTGTCCCAACATTACTGTATGGAAGCGAGAGTTGGGTATGCAGAAAAGAGTATGAAAGTAAAATTAATGCGGTCGAAATGGGATCTCTACGGAAAATCTGTGGCGTTAGGCTGATCGATCGCATTCGTAACGACGACGTAAGAGAGCGAGTAGGTATGAAAGAGAGTATTGGTGTAAAGATGCGAAAGGGAATGCTCCGATGGTTCGGACATGTGGAAAGAATGCCGAACGAACGTTTGGTTAAGAACATATACATTGCGAAAGTGAAAGGATGTAGGTACCGGGGTAGACCGAGACTAACCTACTTAGACCAGATCGGTCATGTACTGAAGGAAGGTGGAGTCAAGAGTCTCCAAAAACGGCGAGCGGGTATGAAGAGAATTATGAATGTTGAGGAAGCGAGTGAAGTATGCAAGGATAGAGTTCTCTGGCACTCTGTTCTCTCCGCCTACCCTGCAAGGAACATAGCGTGATGGTATGTATGTATGGGGCCGTTCAAGTATTACGTAAGCACTATGTGGGGGCGGGGGGGTCTATGTATTGCTTATTTTGGATGACATGGTGGGTAGGGGAGTCTAGATGATGATTACGTCATCGGTAGTAAAATTACTTTTTTACACGAATGGCAACCCTCACATTGTCTTTGCTTGAAAACGAAACGCATTTTCGGGGATTCCCGCAAATAATGCATATGTTTAGGCACTCGCTTTAGAACCGAGTAGGACAAGCATAGCAAAGCAAGTTAATATTTTTCAACGGTGATTCCATTAGCTAAAGTTTAATGTTTAAATAAGATGTCGTTTCAAATAGACAAATCCAAGTTATACCAAATATTGTTTGAAAGTTTTAAGAAATCTCATGCAAGTACGAAAGTATAAAATGTACAAAAGTTAGTAAACGAAGTGTGGCGAAATTATAAATTACAAGCAAAGTCCGACAAGGAATTAGATATTATTGTGTCTAAGAGAATTGAAGAAGAATTGCAAGCGGCGACTAAGAATAAATCCAATCTACTACATTTTTTTTCCAAGGTGAGTTACGAAATCATTTTAGGTACATATGAGTACTAGAAATATTAGAAATCTCCAAAGAGTTTCTCTTTCCATTTTGTAACAATAATTTTGACGTTTTATGATTAGAAAATATTATGGCCTATCTCAAAGTATAGAGGTAATATTCATTATATATTTATTTCTTAAGATTGACTCCGTCAATTGGTCATAAAATACAGGGTGTTAGTTTTCTGTATAATATGAAGGGTTTGACTCCCGGTTTTAAATAATCTTTAAATGCAGTTTTTTATTGTATGCTTTGTATCTATGTAGCTTAATAAGAGAATCTTTAGTAGAACTCATAGAAAGTTTTTATTTTTAGGCAACGAGTACGTGTAAACCTGCAGAAAAACACAGATTATACAGCCAGCTTCAAATATTAAAAAACAGGAAGAAGATAAAATTAAACCCGGTAATGAATCGCAACAGCAATGCGAAAATAATGAAAATGCGGATAAACAGAGAGCAAAACCTTCTCAGGAAGCTATGAAAAATAAGATTGCTCTACTCGCAAAAAATCTGAATGCTTTGTATTCTGCCAGAGATACTATGCCAAGCCGTGCTGAAGTTGATAAACAGATCATTAAGTTACGCGAGGAAATAAAAACAGCAAAACGGTCTTTAAACAGGAAGATTCAAAACGCAGTAGCCCAGAAGAAACACAGGGATGGTATGAAAAGAAAGTTAGAAGATATTTGTCAAGAAAATCCAGAAATAAAAAAAAAGACTATCTCTGAAGGATTCAGTGGGACGTCCTAATCTTGAAAGCAAACAGCCATCACTATTGAAAACAATTACGGATATAGCTTTATTTGGGAGTGCAGCAGATGATAGAAGACGAACGGAATCTATTCGGAGCGTAAAAACTCTCGATGAACTCACATAAGAACTACGTAAAATAGGTTTTGACATTAGTCGCAGTGGGACATATCTTCGTTTGATTCCCAGAAAATCTAATTCTGCAGAGGGACGAAGACATATATCGACAGTCCCTGTTAAGCTTATTCGGGCTCAAACTGATCACCACAAGAGCCACTTAGATAGCAAGTTCGCCGAAACATCAATCCACTATTTAGAGAACATAGCATCCATACTTGGACCAGATCAAGTATTTTTCTTATCTCAAGATGATAAAGCTCGAGTCCCTATAGGCGTAACTGCGGCAAATTACGCAAGCACCTCTTCTAATGCACATGGAATATAGAATCAAATTGCCTGATCACGATTGGGTAATCGCTGAGCGTCATAAATTAATACCATCTGTTTATGCTGGTATCAAAATCACTTCCAATATGCTAGGACAACCGCAAGCCGTTGGATATTCTGGACCAACATACATCGCTATTCGAAGTGGAAAGCATAGTTCATCTACTGCTAATTCTCATGCTCAGGATTTCGAAACGCTTCTCGAACTTGAAGAGTTTCGACCATTAGCTAAAACTGACCATGGACTTATAAAACCAGTGGTAATCATGACGGTTGATGGAGGGCCAGATGAAAATCCGCGTTATCAAAAAGTCATATGGTTTGCTATACAACACTTTAAGCGACATGATCTCAATGCATTGTTTTTAGCTACCAATGCTCCTGGAAGAAGTGCGTATAACAGAGTAGAGCGCAGAATGGCTCCTCTTAGTCGGGAACTGGCTGGTTTAATATTGCCTCATGACCATTTTGGGTCTCATTTGGATGAACGTGGCGTTACAATTGATGAACATTTAGAAACATCTAATTTCGAATTTGCAGGAAATGTATTAGCTGAAGTATGGAGTTCAATGGAAATTGATGGCTATAATGTTACTGCAAAATATATTGGGGCAGGTGAACAAGATCTTCCTGATTTGCCAGACATTAAATGGTATTCAGAACATGTGCGTGAAAGCCAATACTTGCTTCAAAAAAATGTAGAAATACAGAATGTTGTCGCCCAAGAAGTGGCCTATTTAGATTACTATACAACAGATTTCTTCCACCACCTGTAAAAGTAAAACAAACAGTTGATGATTTTGTTTTGGATGAAGGAGGACAATTTCTTAATCTTCCAGTCAATTTAGCTCTACGCTTAAGTGCTTCACTCAAAGATTTCCTGCAAATGCCCTACGATTATTTTTGTCCGTCGGTAAAATTGAGGCTATCAAGTCGAATATGCAAAACGTGTGGTCTTTATCATGTATCCGTCAAGTCACTTAATCTTCACATCGAGAAGATCCATAAAAAGTAAACACGCACACTGAAAGGAAAGTTAGACCTGTGAGAGTCGCTGCCCGTCGTGCTAATGAACAGATGTGCATTATTCAAAATTTAGAGCACCATGATGTTGAATGGCTCGATGAGAACGACGTAGACATTCCAAAATCGGATGAAAGTGAACAGACTCACAACACTGAGCAGCAAACATCCAATGTCATCGAAAACTTAGAATCATGGATTCGGGTTTCATGGACTGAAGACTGTTAATTTGAATTTAATATGTGTACCAAAAATTTAAAATAAGTTTGTTGTGTTCGTAAGATTATAATATTTTTGTACCTATTACTCTATGTTGAAAACCGTATCAGTAAAATCTAATCTCCATACTAAATCTTTTTTCTTACATTTTTAAATCATAATTATAATATTTAAAAAACAATACATTAATAGAAAAATATTTACGTAAGCTTAGGGGGAGGGAGCTTTGCTTACTTTTGCTGACAAGGGGGATGGGGTGGGGTAATAACTGTAATAAATCTGCTTACGTAATACTTGAACGGCCCCTATGTATTAAAATGACTCAATATCTGATTGAGTAAAATTTTCTCAAATACTTTGCTAAGTGTTGGTACTTGTAGTATGGAAATAGGGCGAAAATTGTTAACATCTGACATACTATCAGATTTGTGCAGATATTAACTGAAGGCTCAAATTGTATTTGATCCTTCAGTTAATAAGATAAATCGATTTCAAATTTTCGTGACTATCAAAATTGTGGCGCCGTTAAAAATTTGCCGCCCTAGGCCCTACGCCCCCTCTCTAAGGGTGTCTCTTTAAAATTTTTATATCCAAACCGTCTACAATATCCCAGTTTACATACTATTTCTTAAGTGATATTGTCGTCACATCAATATATCTATTTATTTGTGTGTGTTACCTCGTCGTGTTCGTCCAGGTAGTAGTACGCGAGCAGTGCGTCGCCGTGCGCCGCCGCCAGCAGCTGCTGCAGCGCGCCCGCGCCCGCCGCCTGCGAGCCGCGCCTGCACACACAGACCGGTACAGAGGTCGCCACACAGTACCATTACAACATAATGTAACAACATATTGATTTAAAGTAAATATTATAAACCAACATCCACGACTTGTAACCCCATAAGCAAAAGTGTTATATAATTAATTATTAATACGTCACGTATCATTATATACGTTTGGTCTGCAATCGTTTACTGGCTGGAAGTGTATGTGAGCTGAACAATGTATGCGTTTTAAATATGAAGTGACATTCTATTCTGTTACATTCCAATAAAATATATCTCTCATTTAATATATTATGGTCACCCGACAACATCGTTACTGGAATGTACCTCAAATACAACCTGTACAATGCTTACACGTTAAATACACATACACAAGTCACACACGCACACACACAGCATGGCGCTGTGACGATACCTCGGTTTCCTCACAAGTTGCACATGTTTCAAATATGAACCTTCTTTATATACAAAATAGAATCTTATATTTTATATAGTCAGAGCACAACCACAAACAAAGTTCACCACCACCGCGAGCTATACTTTAACAAACACTCATGTAATAATATTCACCGGCGGGGGAGTGCTGTCGGTGGTGTCCCTGGACATTGCCAACGCATTCAATAGTCTGCCATTTAGCTGCGTCAGGGAGGCGCTCCGATACCACGGAGTGCCAGTTTACCTGAGGCGGCTAGTGGCAGACTATTTGGAGGGGCGCAACGTTCTCTACACCAACCGAGTAGGGGACGTTGTGCGAACGCCCATGACGTGCGGTGTCCTACAGGGGTCGGTCCTCGGACCCACCCTGTGGAACATCGGCTACTTTATTATTATTATTATTTTACACACCACCCTGCACTAAGGAAATAATCCTTGTATTGCGGGGGACTTTACAAACATGCAATTAACGCAAACAAATTACACCCAGACTCAGAACAACACTTTGTGGATCGCACAAAGTAATGTCCTGCGTGGGAATCGAACCCACGGCACTGGCACGGAACGTCGGTATCTTAACCACTACGCCATCTGTGCAGTCAGGCTACGACTGGGCGTTGAGGTGGAGCCTCCCGCCCGGGCTGGGCGTGATCTGTTACGCCGACGACACGCTCGTCACAGCCCGCAGTGGGACGCTGGAGGAGGCGGCAAGCCTGGCGACTCTCGGCACCGAGGAGATCGTCAGGCAGATCGAGGCGCTGGCCCTGGACAAGACGGAGGCCCTCTTGTTCCATGGGCCCCGCATGGGCCCTCCCATCAGCATCTCGATCACCGTCAATTCAGTTGATATCAGCATCCGGGCCCATGGACGGCACGGAGTGCTCTCCTTCCAACTGGTGCAGGTTTTGACGGGGCATGGATGCTTCGCCAAATACCTGCACATGGTCGTCAGGAGGGAGAGTACACCGTCCTGCCACCACTGCGATTGCGACGAGGACACGGCGCAGCATACGCTCGAGGTTTGTGCCGCTTGGACAGAGCAGCGTCTTGAACTCGTCGCAATCGTCGGTACCGACCATCGCCAGGGCGATGCTCGACAGCGTCAGGAACTGGGACGTGGTCGCAACCTTCTGCGAGGCAGTAGTCTCGCGGAAGGAGGCGACGGAGCGGGTGCGTGAGGAGCGTCTCCTCGACGACGTGAGCCGCCACGTGCGACAGAGGCGGCGCAGGCGCGATTACCTGCGCCTGATGCCGCCCTAGCCGAGGCTGCGGGTGACTGGATCGGAGAATTAGTCCGACACCCGCCGAGAGGCCGACCGCGTGAGAAAAGACCGACATCCTACCCGAGGGGGGGACGTTGGTCGAGGAGAGGGTACTACTCAGGGGTATTCCGTCGGGCCGACCACTGACGTCAAGTCACTCTGCTCCGGTGGTCGGCCCAACGACGAAGGCGACGTCACGGGTGGGTTACGGGTGTGCGTGCTTACGCCCCTCTGTTGCCCCGGACGGAGCGGTGCGAGGAGTACGCCGGCACCAATGCGTAGTGCGTACACAGCAGTTCTTGTGTTGCCGATGGTGTGGTTACACCATATATATAGATGTACATACATACATATCATCACGCCATATCCCTTGCAGGGTAGGCAGAGAGAACAGAGTGCCAGAGAACTCTATCTCTGCATACTTCACTCGCTTCCTCAACATTCATAATTCTCTTCATACACGCTCGCCGGTTTCGGAGACTCTTGACTCCACCTTCCTTCAGTACATGACCGATCTGGTCTAGGTAGGTTAGTCTCGGTCTCCCTCGGTACCTACATCCTTCCACTTTCGCATTGTATCTCTTCTTAACCAGGCGTTCGTTCGGCATTCTTTCCACATGTCCGAACAATCGGAGCATTCCCTTTCGCATCTTTACACCAATACTCTCTTTCATACCTACTCGCTCTCTTACGTCGTCGTTACGAATGCGGTCGGTCAGCCTAACTCCACAGATTTTCCGCAGAGATCGCATTTCGACCGCATTAATTTTACTATCATACTCTTTTCTGCATACCCAACTCTCGCTTCCATACAGTAATGTTGGGACAAGCACTGCGTTATGTATTGCTACACGTGCCTTCTGGCTGAGGTGGTGGCTGCCGAGAAGTTGCCCCAACGCTCCGTTCACTCTATTTCCCGCATTCACTCTTCGCTCTATATCAGTGGTGTACCTTCCATCTCGGCTAAATCCACATCCAAGATATACAAATTCATCCACTTGCTCTAGTACATCATTACCTATTGTTACTCTTACATCTGTATATATATAGATGTGATATGCCTTTTGTATCCCTTACTCGTCTGTTACGATCACCCACGGGTAAGATAGAGGGTGGTGATTTGTATTCTTACTCCGTCATCACATGGATAGAAAAAAATATCAGTGCAGTATATTCTCTATCTGGTCCGTATCCGGATATAGTGCATACATGTATAGTAGATGGTGACGTCATCACGTCGGTTGTGTACCTCGCCCACAGCCGTACCTCGTTTAACATCATATCATATCGTCTGGTTATAATATTACTTTATATTACTATAAGTTTGCCAGCGACGGTAATGTTAAGGAGTGAACGGTTGGCGCGGCCATCACGGCATAGATGTGACGTCATAATGTTCTGATCCTAAAGTAATAACGGTTAGTTCACTACTTTTAAGAGTATAAAAAAGTGAAGCCAAAGAACCTGTTAGTGTGCAAGCGATTACACGAGTACACACGCACACTACTATAAAACGTGGATGCCTCTAAAATGTAATTTCCCCAAAACCGGGATAAATGAAATGCGTTATTCCTTAATCCTTAGACATTATTTGTATGTATTATAATACAATATAAATATTGGTTTAACTAAATTAACACTCATTATACATTTGTTTAAATTTACTTATGACTCGAGTCAATACATAAACAATTGTAATTGATTGCATCGTATCAGATCGACTAAAATTAAATCACGCAAAACTATGGTTGTATATGTATTTAAAATGGGCAAATAATTTCCTTATCTGTCAATACTGAGCGTTTACAAATTATAAAATACTGTTAATAAGTTAAAAAAAAAACAAATTATGAAATAAAATGAGTGCATAAATTGTCGCAACACTCCAACATATTGAATGTTTACCTCTAAAATGAGTGCATAAATTGTCGCAACACTCCAACATATTGAATGTTTACCTCTAAAAAGTGATGTCAATACACTGTTTACGTTTTTGAGACATGTTGTGGCGCCATCTAATTATACAAACCGTCCCAATTATTTATGTTCTATCTATGGGATGCGTTCCGAGCACAGTGAGCTTGAACACTACTGTATGGGCCCGCGTATAGAACCAATTCTGGCTCCAATTCGGTTGCTTAAAATTTTGTGTACAGAATTGGCTTCTATATGTTATTATTGAGACTGCGAGGAAAGTTTTAAGTACGAATATTGAAGGCTTTGGGTGTAAAAAAAGAGCAACGAATAAATGGATGGAGTGCGTGAAGCATGACATGGATAGGACAGGGAGTGACAGAGATGACGTCTGATAAGACCATATTGCGTCGATTTTACATAGTTGGGTTAACAGCAAGATGATGATGTCAAGACAAAATTATTTTTATAATAATGACGTGCAGCGGGTCCTCGTAGTAGTAGTCTGCCTACCTACATACTGCTGCACCACATTGCCTGGTACGTCTGTACGAAGCACATCTGTGTGTGTGTGTACGTGGTACACAATATTGATACAAGTACGATACAATGTATTTGTATTGTGCGTCGTTTATTTTGTATTTAATTATAACTCTAATTGTTATACAAATATATACAGTATATAGTGTGTGTGTGTGCGTGTGCGTGTGTAGAGGCGGAGGCGGCACACAGTTACGGAAGGTCGTGCGATAAGACACTCGCTCCAATGTTATGCGGCCAGCTGTAGATAACACACCGTACGACTGTCTCACAACAATGACGCGTCCACACGGGTACTCACCGCACACGCTAACGAACAATACATTGCACATTTATTTACAATTTAAAATGATTGACTTACATAATTTATATTTATTGTCTCTTTACTTCAGTCTTCTATCTACCCAGCGGTCATTTTAATTTTATTTTTCGCCTGTGCCATTCAGAATTTAAGTGATGTAAGCCCTACTGGCTACAACAGCAAGCTCGATACACAACCATATATGTATGTAGTAAAATGTCCAATCCGCATTGTTTACAGAAATCAAATGTTATTCAAGTAGAAAGAGGGGAGGGGAACGAAACAAAACATTTATGTTTTGTACATATTATTGAAGGGCAATAGGTTTACTAAATATGTTAAACAATTTGTGTCGTGCGATAGTTTTATTATAGCGAGCACGTGGGAACAACAGTCCATACACTGATCGACTCCATTGTGGTGGATGTGCTGAGATGATTAACTTTACAAATAGTTGCGGATATTGTTTAGTTGGATAAAATAAATCAACGGTCCAGTAATCCTGTTGCTGAAATATTGTTGGAAAAGGGATCTAAATGTGAGCCCTGTGGCACACCACAATAAACTTTTAACGATTCACAAATTTGGACATCAAAAATTACTACAGAAGAATCAAATGCGGTCAAATGGATCATCTTACACAATTAAATAAACCTCAACATCAAATGTATACATTTTGTAAATGATATATGTGTGGTCGGTTCAGTCGAATGCCTTACTGCAGTCTATATACAGGTGTGTACCTCGCGTGCTCGCGGGTGCGCTCGTCGTCGACGCTCAGTTTGTAGTAGACGCGCGAGGCGAGCTCGTCACCGGCGCCGTCGCGCGCCGAGCACACCAGCGCGTGCAGCTGCTGCAGCAGCGCCAAGCTCAGTCGCCACGCGCCGCGACTCATCTTGGGTGTGCACGCGACCAGCCTGCGACGACATACACATACATATTAACACATGTAACATTAAATCGTTCATTATATTGTTATACAAACGAGGATACAACACCTTATGGTCGCGTGTACGATGGACGTTATCTGTATACTATACCACTCAGTCGCCGTTTGCGACACCCACGTGCAACATATATGGAGTGATTTATTATTGTTCTTACACCGTCACCACACAGACAGGACACACGGACCAAACCACAATAACAAGTTATAACTTGTGTGTTTCGTTCACATTCGATATATCTATGCATTATCAAACACCACTAAGCTAATTATAATTGTATATTTGACTACTATAAAAATATTAAATTACTAATAATCCCTTTAATAATGCATGAAAATTTTAGAAAAATATGCAATAATAATTAAAAAAATACAAACTTGTGCAGTTTTGAAGGGAGCCTATTCTTATTCCCGTGCTCGCAAATGTATTAAGTTTAGGACGAAAGTAGGTTAGTATATCAAAGTCGGAGGACAATCATTTGTATTGCTCTCTTTGTCTAACCGTTCAATTGAAACGCTACAAGCGTTATAGCAATTATTAGTAACGTAAGAGTTAGTAGTAGATATTCGTATTCATCACCACATTTTTCCTTTCATCTATCGGTTAGGGATGTTAAAAAATAATCGATTTTTATTTTAATCGATTATTTTTTTCTAATAATCGATTTTTTATAATCGATTTTTATAGTAATATTAATCGATTTTTAAAAATCGATTATATAAATTATGCGTTTTAATCGATTTTTATGAAAATCGCCATCTATGGAACGGATGAATTAAACTCGACGTATATCCATTATTATTTACAAGTTAAGAGTGCCATAATATATGTAGTTGTTGGTAAACAATAAAAATGTCTTCCAATAGTAAAACATCTAAACGCGGATGGCGAAAATATTTTACAATTAAGAAACATACAGCAATATGCAAGTACTGTTCCAAAGAGCTAAAAACTTGCAATAATACTACAAATTTAAAACAGCATACATACATACTATCACGCCATGTCCCTTGCAGGGTAGGCAGAGAGAACAGAGTGCGAGAAACTCTACCCTTGCATACTTCACTCGCTTCCTCAACATTCATAATTCTCTTCATACACGCTCGCCGGTTTCGGAGACTCTTGACTCCACCTTCCTTCAGTACATGACCGATCTGGTCTAGGTAGGTTAGTCTCGGTCTCCCCCGGTACCTACATCCTTCCGCTTTCGCATTGTATATCTTCTTAACCAGACGTTCGTTCGGCATTCTTTCCACATGCCCAAACCATCGGAGCATTCCCTTTCCCATCTTTACACCAATACTCTCTTTCATACCTACTCGCTCTCTTACGTCGTCGTTACGAATGCGATCGATTATTTTTTCTTTCATACCTTTTTCTGTATACCCAACTTTCGCTTCCATTTAGTAATGTTGGGACAAGCAAGTTATGTATTGCTACACGTGCCTTCTGGCTGAGGTGGTGGCTACCGAGTAGTTGTCCCAACGCTCCGTTCACTCTATTGCCCGCATTTACTTTTCGCTCTATATCAGTGGTGTACCTTCCATCTCGGCTAAATTCACATCCAAGATATACAAATTCATCCACTTGTTCTAGTACATACCATACCTATTGTTACTATTGTTACTCTTACATCTGTTCTGGCTTCATCTCTTTCAAAGACTATTATTTTGGTTTTACTCACATTCATGTGTAGACCCCTTTTCTTACAATCTTCTGTCATTGTGTCGACTAGGCTCTGCAGGTCAGTCGCTGACTACGCCAGCAGGACTGCATCATCTGCATAGAGCAGAGCACTGACCACTGAGTCGCCCATCTGGACTCCCACATTCATATCGTTTAACCTTTGGAGACATTTATCCAGATATATGATGAACAGCCTGGCTGATAGAACGCACCCCTGCTTAACACCGATATTGACGTCAAACCAAAGCGACATTCCATCATCCAGCCGCACACAAGCTCCACAGCCCATGTAACTGGACTGTACAGCCTGCAGAAGTTTACCGTTAATACCATACTCCGGTAAAATGTCCCAAAGTTCCTTTCGTGCAACCGTGTCAAATGTTCTCTCCAGATACACAAAACTGCAGAAAACCCTCTGACCTAGAACCAGATGCTTCTCCACAATGTTGCGCAGAGAGAACACTTGATCCATGCATCCCCTTCCACTCCTAAAACCTCCTTGTGCCTTAGACAGTAAACCATCGGACTCCATCCTCATTCTCCTTTCAATAATTTTAGCATACACTTTTGCTGCCAAACTGGTCAAGTTTATGGCTCTGTAATTTGAGCAGTCATAACGTGAACCCTTGTTTTTAAACAAAGGCACGATGACTGTGCTATTCCAGTCCCTGGGAACCATTCCCGAGTTCCGACATAAATTGAGGAACAACAGGAACGCCTCCCAGACACAGGAGACGCCAAGCTTGATCATCTCGGCAGACACCATATCAATGCCCGCTGCCTTACCAGTTGATCTACTAGACCACATGCAACACCGGCGCCAACCCGAGTATCCGCATACATATCGCCAAAATATTCACTCCATCGGCTTCACTCGTCTTGTATTTGTGTAAGAATATCTCCACCTTTAGACCTTATTTTATTAATTCTGAAGGCTGTCCAACCACCCCGAGACTTCTTCACCTCTCTCCAAAAGAGTTTGGTGTTACCTTCGAAGTTTTTAGCCAGCCTATCTTCTGCACTCATATTTGTTCTATCACGTTTCTCTTTCACCAAGGCCTTGGTGTCATTCTTACATTGCCGATATATTTCTTTCTTCTGTTCAGTCATACTGTCATTCAGATTCAAAGAAGAGACATAGTCCAGCCACGCTTTCTTCTTTTGCTCTACGGAAGTTGCCACTTCCGCATCCCACCAAGCATAACCATTTGTTTTTCTATGCTTCTTTGAGCTTCCACATACTTCTTTCGCTGTATCTAACATACTTTCTTTCAATATTCTCCAGCATTCTTCAATGTCCGATTGCGGCTGACTTGCCATCGTCAGCCGTTCTCGGACACCCTCTGCATACTTTTCTCTAACACACTCTTGCAAACTTTCAATCTTTATTCTTTCAAGCCCTCCGAAGTGGACACGCTCTCGCCAGTGCCCCCACTTTCTGAACAGACCACTAAATCTCGCAATAACGAGATAGTGGTCCGTATCGATTGTGGGGCACCTGTAGGCTCTTGCGTCCAATATTTTGCTTCGGAGGCGACTGTCTACCAAAATTAAATCTATTATACTTTTCTGTTCTTCTCCATGTATACATATGAATGTGCTTATGTTGGAAAAATGTGTTTGACATAATAAGGTTTCTCTCCATGCATACATCCGCAATGAGCCTAACTGCGTAGTTCACTCTCTTATGACCAAATGGACCAAGTACGTCTTCATAGTCGGGACGCTTGGTCCCCACCCATCCGTTCAAATCTCCGCATACAATCACGCGTTCACTGGTTTCTGCCATATCCAGAACTTCCCTAACATTATCCCAAAACTTCTCCAGGTCTAATGCCACCGAGGATCCTACGGGAGCATATGCTACAATCGTGAAAGATGACACCTAGTTTTATACGGACCCAAAGAAGTCTGGGATCATAAATTTCGTAATCCTTCACACCTGAGGCCAAGCGAGAGGACAACAGCATTCCTACCCCCATGCTGGCTCGATCGCTCTGTAGTACACCAGACCACAGGGCCATCCCGCCACCAGGAAGATCCCAGGCGTCGCTGCCCCTTCGCTTGGTCTCTGTTACATAGAGCACGTCTAGCTGTTTGTCCGCCATGACGGATATCAGCTCGTGTAACTTACCTTCCACACAACCTCTTACATTCCACGTACCCACCCGGCACTCTGCTCTCCTCGACTCGCCTAACTGGGCAAGGTGTGATGGCCCCCATCACCGCATCTGCCGATTTTCGTACCGACGGGGTCGGGTCGGTACGCGTCGCCTCCGGGGGACACCCTAACCCACACTGCGGTACGCATATGAGCGGGATTGGAGTGTGACTAGACTGGCAGGGGACGCAACGTGCACGCTTCGGATTATGCCCCCCTACACGCTCCGTACTATGCCTCCCTAAGAAAATCATCATCAACTCAGGATTATGCCGTCCACTGCTGGACGTACGCCTAAATGTAAAATTAAAAAATAATAATAATAAAATAGTACTGGACATTTATGGCATTTTATTGTTGTGATTTATATTTTAGTTTTGAGACAATAAGGTTGTTATTTTGTTAAGATGCTCATCATTTCATTTTTATGATAATAAAAAAAAATGTGTCAATAATTACATTTGGTTTCCTTATTCCTTAGGGGCCCGTCCATTAATCACGTGAGATTTGAAAGGTGGGGGAGGGGTTTGACAATAATCACGAAGGCCTTAACCTTCATAGTCTTAAACCTCACCACGTATCACCAAGGAGGAGGGGGGGTTAAAAATGCTAATAAAAAGATCACGTAATTAATAAAAGTCCCCTTACCTTGAAAATTTAAAGGAATATTCGCGTTGATGAATTTTTAGATTTGAATTGGTTGATTTTTTATCCATATAATTTTATTTGATTTTAATCTGATAAATTGTTGATATGAATCTCTTAGGTTTATTATTGTAATATGAAAAGTATATACATTTTTAAATAATAGAAAAAAGTCGATTTTTCTTAAAAATCGATTATTTATTTTGATTATAATCGTTTTTTGGCAAATCGATTAATATTAAATAAAAAAAAATCGATTTTTATTTAATCGATTTTTTTCCAGGAACCTCACATCCCTACTATCGGTCCGTTACATTCTACTACTGGACAGAGACACCCCGTCTTTATTTTTTTTGAGAAAAGTTATAAAGGAGAATTACAGATTTATGAGTTTATGGTGAAGTTTCTAACGAACATCAAAAAGGAAAGCGCAGAAATCTGTACAAGATTGCAGACCTTGTCACAACACAATGAAAGGTTATTAGCAGGAATTTCAGGCGAATCATTGAAGGCTATGTGAATTATCAACCCTATTGATATACGCCTATATGTATATTACACCGAGTAAATAGAATCGGTAAAAAAAATCCGGTGTTATGAGAATACATCAACTATTTGCAGAGCACATTTAAAGCGCTGCAAATATAATATAAGTCATTCACGATGTTGAACAACACGAAACGAATGAACGGTTTGTTAAACAATTAAATAGGTATTTAGTTCTTGAAATAAAATATACCTATTGTTAGCGTTGTATATGATAAAGAAGTTAAGATACGACGTCACTTTGTATAAATTCAGTGACACTAAGCCATTGCCCACTTGCAGGCGGCGCGCGGCGGCTGGCGGTGGCGATAACGGTCGGTCATTGCGCACGTGTAGGTGCCACGCACGGCACTCGCTCTGTCAGTACATCGACATCCGTATGCACGTATCCCCCAAGCGCAGTGCGCCCCCAATGTCTAGTACGTGCGGCGTGTTCTGTCACATTCAACTGTGAGCTCTTGTCCGCGTAAACATCGTGTGCAACATCCTAATTCATTTTTTCATTATTTGTGTTGTAGGGTGAAAATATCAAAATAAAATCATGCCCTATTTAGATCCTTAGGTGGGAATATATTCTATGAGGGGTAATATTCAAAACATTACTTTTAATGAATCTCTACAGGACAAAAGACGATTGACGAGATGAGACAGTGTCTAGTTCTTATTCGCGCTAATTTTTTCGTTGAATAAAAAATCAAGTAAAAATATCACCGCAAAATTTAATTCCATTATTACACTCTCACGGGACATAAATTAACATGAGTTTATTTATTTTTAATGAGCAGTAGTCATCATCTCAGTCCACAGTAGGACTTCCACAATAGGAGCTCTCTCTTTCACTCGAATCGAGAGAAAGATCTCTTGCACAGATGACTATAGTCATATCATATCCCCTAGACGTGTGACGTACAGAACGTACCGTACTGCGATCGACACTTGAGTTTTAAACTATTTTGTATCAGTGTGTGTGTGTGTGCGTGTGTGTGTGTGTGTGTGTGCGTGTGTGCGTGTGTGTGTGTGTGCGTGCGTGTCTGCGTGCGTGTGTGTGTGCGTGTGTGTGTGTGAGTGCGTGCGTGTGTGCGTGCGTGTGTGCGTGCGTGTGTGCGTGCGTGTGTGTGTGCGTGTGTGTGTGTGCGTGCGTGCGTTCTCGTGTGTGTGTGTGTGCATATATATTTATTTGGCCGCTAAAACACAACAGATATGGATTTTCATACATTTTTTGCCGGCCGCTGCTCGCATGTACTTGGTCAGTACAGCAATATCGATTTATCTCGAAGTTGAATATGTTATTAATTGAATATATTATTATTGTGACATTTAATTAATTGAATATGATATTGTTAACAGTTGAAATAATTGTGACGCTTAGTTAAATGATTATATATACCTATTTGCACGCCAGAATATGACGTACCTAAATCTTAATGTAACACCTGTTTATACCATATTTGAAAAATTAAAATGAATTGAATTCAACGTTTTCAAAATAATGCTCAAATTTCCAAGCATGTTTGAGAAAACATTTACAACAACTCAATCGTCACAGTGCGTGGTTCTCAGTATGCAAACGTGATGTACAGGGTGTATCAGATCACGGAACAGCCGTTTGAGTAGCCTGTAGTGTAACAGTCGTAGATTATAATTAGAATGTTTATTATACAAAAGGCAATTAAACATTATAGTTATAGTGATTTCAGATATATCAGTCTATGGTTTTTTTTTTTTTTTTTCTGCGCTGTGGAAAATGCGTTTTCGCATCTCCTTTACTTGTTACAGCAAAGGGGTATGTAGGACTCACTGACACAGTATGGTTTTACTGCATCAGAATACCTACTAAAAACCACAGCGGCCCCGCGTCCCCGCCGGTTGTGGAACGCCAAAGGTTCGCCTTTTGGGCATACGACTCTGACATTCCGGCGGTTAGCTGACTAGCGCCCTAGGTCAATCATGACTGAGGGAAGAGGAGCGCGTAGCGTCTTCTCCGTCTCCCCATCCGTCGCCTGCGTAGCGGGTCAGCATAGGCACATGCCTCACGGGCCCGCCCCGCCGCTTCCTTCTGCGCTATGACCTCCTCACAAAAGGAGGTCATAGCCATCCAACACCCATCACTGTCGACCATCTTATTAATAACGGTCGGCAGTGATAGGTCTTCACCCATAACAGATGCCAGGGCGAGTCTTTGAGTTCTCCATGTAGGACACTCTTCTAATGTGTGGCGCGCTGTGTCTATGGACGCGCCACACTCGTGACATCCAGGGGTCTCTTCGCATCTTGCAACTTGATGCAGGTACTTACCGAAGCACCCATGTCCGGTAAGTACCTGTGTCAGCCTGAATGTCAGAGTGATATCTGTCTATGGTGCCTGATCTTAAAATTACTATAAACTACTACGTGCGTGTGATATAACGGCTATCTCTGATACGATTTTGGATCCCGTGTGTGTGCGTGTACGTATGCGCAAGCGATATCCCCCTCTCCGTCCGATAGCCGAAGCAACAGTAAAGTAAAGTATTGATATACGTAGGACCATTGGACCATCAGCTGACTCCGACTGTAAAATTTTGCCTTACTTATGTGTGAACGTAATCATTGATTTATTTAAGTTGTAATGATTATTTAACGAAGTCTGAGGATGTTGCAGAATAATTATCATTTACTTGATACATTTCAATCAGTTTCACATGAAAAAGCGGTGACAGAATTGAAAACTTTACATGTTTCTAATTCATTAATGAATCGATATTTTCACTTCAAGTCTCTTTCATGGGTTCCCGTCACCTGATGGTCCACCTATCACCCGTTTGGACAGTTGTTCCATTCCCTGTAACGGTTCTATATCGTGCGATCCGCCACCTACCCACCCACCCCCACACACACTGACCTAGCGGCGGGCGAGCCGTGGCGCACGCTGAGCAGCACGCTGCGCTCCACCGCGTAGTGCACCGAGTGCACCTCAACACTACCGGACGCGTAACTATAAACCATTCACAAAACTGTTACATTACTATACTATAAACAAAATACATATTATTATGTATCTACAACACAATACAATACAAAGTGCCTACTGTTGACTTCTATAACGTGATATATATATATACAGGGTGCCGATTTTATTACTAGAATAACTTAAACTGGGTGTAGGAATGACGTCATAAAAAACAATACAGTTAGTTGCAGACTCCTAGCTCTGCCCAATCCCGAGATAAAGTGATGTGTTTCTTATCAAAATAATAGGTTTGCCAGCGTGCATTGACCTGTAGGTACATTTCGAGCCAGCTGCGCGGCGGTAAGCGTAGCGCGAGCGGGACTATTTGCCTACTAGTTCAATGTCACACGCATGAGTATATACCTACAACGAACTTTTATAGTACAAAGTGTATTGACCGCTTATCATTACGGCAATTTAATCAAAAATTAGGTACAATTTTTTTTACTGATTTGGATAGTGTATCATGGTCTGATACACCTCCTTCAAGGATTCTACTAATTAAATCGGCAACCTGTATATATATATACAGGGAGGCATAGTCCGGAGCGTGCTCGTTCGCGTCCCCTGCCAGTCTAATTAGACTGCTAATCCGGCTCGCTAGACTGCTAGACTCGTTAGACTGCTAATGCGTACCGCAATGCGGGTTAGGGCGTCCCCCGGAGGCGACGCGTACCGACCCGCCCCCGTGGGTACGAACATCGGCAGTTGCGGCGATGGGGGCCGCCACCCATCGCGCCTTGCCCAGTTAGGCGAGTCGAGGAGAGCAGAGTGCCGGGTGGGCACGTGGAATGTAAGAGGTTGTGTGGAAGGTAAGTTGCACGAGCTGATATCCGTCATGGCGGACAAACAGCTAGACGTGCTCTGTGTAACAGAGACCAAGCGAAGGGGCAGCGACGCCTGCGATCTTCCTGGTGGCGGGATGGCTCTGTGGTCTGGTGTACCACAGAGCGATCGAGCCAGCATGGGGTAGGAGTGCTGTTGTCCTCTCGCTTGGCCTCAGGTGTGAAGGATTACGGAATGTATGATCCCAGACTTCTATGGGTCCGTATAAAACTAGGTGTCACCAAGGTATTCATGGTTGTAGCATATGCTCCCGTAGGATCCTCGGTGGCATCAGACCTAGAGAAGTTTTGGGACAATGTTAGGGAAGTTCTGGATATGGCAGAAACCAGTGAACGCGTGATTGTATGCGGAGATTTGAACGGATGGGTGGGGACCAAGCGTCCCGACTATGAGGACGTATTTGGTCCATTTGGTGATAAGAGAGTGAACGACGCAGGTAGGCTCATAGCGGATGTATGCATGGAGAGAAACCTTATTGTGTCAAACACATTTTTCCAACATAAGGACATCCATATGTATACATGGAGAAGGAATGAACAGAAAAGCATAATAGATTTAATTCTGGTAGACAGTCGCCTCCGAAGCAAAATATTGGACGCAAGAGCCTACAGGGGCCCCACAGTCGATACGGACCACTATCTCGTTATTGCGAGATTTAGTGGTCTGTTCAGAAAGTGGAGGCACTGGCGAGAGCGTGTCCACTTCGGAGGGCTTGAAAGAATAAAGGTTGAAAGGTTGCAAGAAGAGTGTGTAAGAGAAAAGTATGCAGAGGGTGTCCGAAAACGGCTGACGATGGCAAGCCAGCCGCAATCGGACATTGAAGAATGCTGGAGAGTATTGAAAGAGAGTAAGGTAGATTATTGGTAGATACAGCGAAAGAAGTATCTGGAAGTTCAAAGAAGCATAGAAAAACAAATGGTGATGCATGGTGGGATGCGGAAGTGGCAGCTTCCGTAGAGCAAAAGAAGAAAGCGTGGCTGGACTATGTCTCTTCTTTGAATCTGAATGACAGTATGACTGAACAGAAGAAAAAAATATATCGGCAATGTAAGAATGACACCAAGGCCTTAGTGAAAGAGAAACGTGATAGAGCAAGTATGAGTGCAGAAGATAGGCTGACTAAAAACTTCGAGGGTAACACCAAACTCTTTTGGAGGTAGGTGAAGAAGTCTCGGAGTGGTTGGTCAGCCTTCAGAATGAATAAAATAAGGTCTAAAGGTGGAGACATTCTTACACACACAAGACGTGTTAAGCCGATGGAGTGAATATTTTGGCGATATGTATGCGGATGCTACGGTTGGCGCCGGTGTTGCATGTGGTTTAGTAGATCAACATTCGACAACGGCGTCCTCCGATGACATCAGTATGGATGAAGTTGAATGGGCGATAAGAAGTTTGAAAAATGGTAAGGCAGCGGGCATTGATATGGTGTCTGCCGAGATGATCAAGCTTGGTGGCTCTTGTGTCTGGGAGGCGTTCCTGTTGCTCCTCAATTTATGTTGGAGCTCGGGAATGGTTCCCGGGGACTGGAATAGCGCAGTCATCGTGCCTTTGTTTAAAAACAAGGGTTCACGTTATGACTGCACAAATTACAGAGCCATAAACTTGACCAGTTTGGCAGCAAAAGTGTATGGTAAAATCATTGAAAGGAGAATGAGGATGGTGTCCGATGGTTTACTGTGTGAGACACAAGGAGGTTCCAGGAGTGGAAGGGGATGCATGGATTAAGTATTCTCTCTGCGCAACATTGTGGAGAAGCATCTGGCTCTAGGTCAGAGTTTTCTGCAGTTTTGTGGATCATTTGACACGGTTGACGGAGATGGAGAGAGCATTTGACACGGTTGTACGAAAGGAACTTTGGGACATTTTACCGGAGTATGGTATTAGCGGTAAACTGCTACAGGCTGTGCAGTCCAGTTACATGGGCTGTAGAGCCTGTGTGCGGCTGGATGATGGAATGTCGCCTTGGTTTGACGTCAATATCGGCGTTAAGCAGGGGTGCGTTCTGTCAGCCAGGCTGTTTATCATATATCTGGATGTCTCCAAAGGTTGAACGATATGAATGTGGGAGTCCAGATGGGCGACTCAGTGGTCACTGCTCTGCTTTATGCAGATGATGCAGTCCTGCTGGCACAGTCAGCGACTGACCTGCAGACCCTAATCGACACAATGACAGAAGATTGTAAGAAAAGGGGTCTACGTGTGAATGTGAGCAAAACCAAAATAATGGTCTTTGAAACAGATAAAACCAGAACAGATGTAAGAGTAACAATAGGTAATGATGTACTAGAGCAAGTGGATGAATTTGTATATCTTGGATGTGGATTTAGCCGAGATGGAAGGTACACCACTGATATAGAGCGAAGAGTGAATGCGGGAAATAGAGTGAACGGAGCGTTGGGGCAACTTCTCGGTAGCCACCACCTCAGCCAGAAGGCACGTGTAGCAATACATAACGCAATGCTTGTCCCAATATTACTGTATGGAAGCGAGAGTTGGGTATGCAGAAAAGAGTATGATAGTAAAATTAATGCGGTCGAAATGCGATCTCTGCGGCAAATCTGTGGAGTTAGGCTGACCGACCGCATTCGTAACGACGACGTAAGAGAGCGAGTAGGTATGAAAGAGAGTATTGGTGTAAAGATGCGAAAGGGAATGCTCCGATGGTTCGGGCATGTGGAAAGAATGCCGAACGAACGCCTGGTTAAGAAGATATACAATGCGAAAGTGGAAGGATGTAGGTACCGAGGGAGACCGAGACTAACCTACCTAGACCAGATCGGTCATGTACTGAAGGAAGGTGGAGTCAAGAGTCTCCGAAACCGGCGAGCGTGTATGAAGAGAATTATGAATGTTGAGGAAGCGAGTGAAGTATGCAGAGATAGAGTTCTCTGGCACTCTGTTCTCTCTGCCTACCCTACAAGGGATATGGCGTGATGATATGTATGTATGTATGTATATACATATATATATATACCAGCAGTACCGATAGTATACAATACGAGCACGTCACACCGGCAGTTGCTGTACAACTTTAATATTATACTTACATTACCAAAATATCAATTTGTTCAAATAACTGAAAAGGATACTTAAAAATGATTTACAAATATTTATTCAACAATACCGCACAAGAAATAATTTGCAAACATTGTTTGTTTTTCGCAATATGGCGGCTGGTAGAAGCCATATTGAATTTTCATTAATGTTGTTCTGAGTGAAAATTATACACGGGCTGGTAGAAATGACCCCCCTTTGTGTCGCCCAGTCGGGTAATAAATATAACACCTTTTTTTTGTGTCTCAGTTGTTAGCCTCAGATGATAGCCATCTGAAGCTAACAACTTTACCCAGATTATGGGTGAGCGCTGAGGGCTCTTAACCCGAAATATAACACTCATTGAAACAGCACATATATAGCTGTGTGGTAGCGGCCACGAATACTACCGACCCTTGCTTTGCTCGCGGATGTCGTAAAAGACAACTAAGAGCCTTAAACGACCTGGGCCAACTCCGTCTGCTGCCGTTTGGTCAACAATTACATTCCCAAGGAGGGTTGACGTGTGGCGGGCGGCCGGCCATAAAACTATTGCCAATAACTTTTACAATATGTACTATGAGACACATCTATGTCTATTAGTGTTATATATGATGTAAACAATACATATGTCTCCCCCCCGCACACTGCTACTGGCGCCGCTAGTTAGTGTCCGCCGTGATGTTGGCGGTCGCGCTCCCCTCATACAACGGTTCTGTTACGTTTGTACTACACAGGCGATTGGGTCTCGCTTGTGTTTTATGTTAGTTTTATTTATTAATTAGTTCTCTCTGCTTACCCCGCAAGGGATATGGCGCGGTGATATGTGTGTATTAAAACTAAAATATTTATAATGAAGAGTGTTGAAATGTGTGGCCCCCCCTCCGGTCGGTGTGTAGGGCGCTTCAGTACCGCTAGTGCACACGACGTCACTCACTTGGTGACCGTGGCGCGCATCACGTCCAGGGGCAGCGTGTACGGCAGCGCGAGACAGCGGAGGGCGCGCCGCCGCGTCAGCCAGTTGAGTACGCCGCTGTTGGCGGACTCGATCGCGTTCTGGAATATCGTCATCACGGTGTCCGGCAGATCATCGCCGAGCGCGTCCTGCACACACACACACACACAATATAATACAACATTTAAACAACATATAAATGGATACCGTATTTACAAATACATTTCACGTAAATAATACCTGTCTAATGTGAGTGGGAGTCGTAACAACCGGCCGAGGGTCACACCGGGAGAGTGGGCAGCGGCTGTCTCCCGGGAAACTTCATAACATCTACCGCGATCGCCAACCCGCCTGCCAAGCGTGGCGATTATGGCTTTTTTCTCCCCCCCAAAAATATGGAAAACGCAAAAAAAGTCTCGGCTCCCAGTCACGGTAGTCCCGCTATTCCACGGGCTCATTTTGGTAGCGGGCTATCCGGCTACCAAAACAATCGACCCTTGGCCCTGGTAACACACAACATTCGGACTCTTAGGACCGACGAGAGGGTCATCGAGCTGGAAAAGGAATTGAGCAAAATCCGATGGGACATTGTAAGATTATCAGAAGTGCGAAGAGAGGGGGAGGACACGATAATCCTCCAGTCTGGAAACCTGTGTGCTGAGTGTGAGTTTTGCCGTTAACATTACGCGCTCGACGACGTGCGCGTAAGCATGCCATTTGTATGAAAACATATACAGCGCCCCTAGTGGCGCGTTTTTGAAACTACATTTCTTCATACAAATGGCATGCTTACGCGCACGTCGTCGAGCGCGTAATGTTAACGACAAAACTCACACTCAGCTCACTGCTCTTCTACCGTGAGGGAGATCATCCATCCCAAGGCGGTGTAGGGTTTATCGTTCGTAAGTCTCTCGTAGACAACGTGGAGAGGATCGAAAGTGTGTCAAGGATAGCGTGCCTTATATTCAGAATTACCAAACGGTATTCGTTGAAGGTCATACAGGCTTACGCACCGACCTCGACATACTCCGACGACGTAGTGGAGGCCTTATACGAGGACATCTCGAAAGCCATCCACACGTCCAAAACCCACTTCACAGTAGTTATGGGAGATTTCAACGCAAAACTAGGAAAAAGGACAGACGATGAGTTGAGAGTGGGGCAATATGGATTTGGACAGAGAAACCAAAGGGGCCAAAGGCGGGGGGTTGTGTGTGTGTGTGTGACGTCAGTGCAACCAACCTGCCTGTGCGTGTGGCACTGCTCGCAGTCGCGCAGCGCGTCGTGCAGGCGGTACGTAGAGTGTACGGCGAGGCAGCGCGTGCACGAGATCAGGTTGTTGCGGTGCAGGAACCGCAGCGCGTCGTCGAAGCCCTGCCGGCACATGTCACTCAGCACCTCGGCGCGCGGCGGGAACAGGATGCGGGCGAACCGGTTCATGTTCTGCTTCGACAGCTCGATGCTCGTGTTCGCCACGTTCACCTGCGAGCGAGAGACCGAGCGGGTGTCAGACGCACGGCGACCGTGCGTCGCATGCGGGTGTCGCGGCGACATACTCACGTGAAACAGTTGCGAGCTGAGGTCGCGCGGGCAGATGTCGCTCTCGCCGCAGAACGGGCTCACCGTGATCGTGTTCTCGTCCAGCACGGGCAGGTTGTCGCTGAACCCGCCGTCCATGTACCGTATGCCGTGGAAGCGCGGCGGCAGCAGACCGGAGAACACCGGCACGAAGCACGACGCGAGCAGCGCCTGCGCACAACACCAGCTCACCTCACATACTGGCCGCCTGGTGACTAGTCACCGGTGACGGATCGTCATCCAGACTACTAACAGATACAATGGCCAGATAACATTTATGCAACATATATACACGAGATAACAATATATACACGAGGTCTGACTATTAAATAACGAGACGGCGCGCCTAGAGGGCGACCTAGACGGTTGGAGAAAAAATGAGTAGTGCGTTGGGAGATACTCAGATATCTTATCTATGCACGTACCAAAACATGTTTTCGTCACTATGAGCGTTTTCCAATTACAGCACTAGAGCGCATTATGCGGCATAATGCTCAATAATTCGCTCTAGTGCTGTAATTGGAAAACGCTCTATTATAGCATTTGTGCAGTAGCGGGTTGAAACGAAGGTGTTTTTGTCTCGTGCCGAAAACCAACGAAAAAGAGGCCTATGAGGACAATTTTCTATCTGGTGCGCGTGTTGGCCGGCACCCAGGTCGCCCTGTCACTGTTTCAACTCTGGAAACAGTGTCCAAAACCAACCAAATTGTGCGTGCAGATCGTCGAATGAGCATCCGGATGGTTGCCGAGGCTGTAATCGTCGATAAAGAAACGGTTAGAAAACTGTTACACGAGGCATTACACATGACAAAAGTCTGTGCGAACTTGGTGCCAATAAACCTGACTCCTGACCAAAAGCGCGTTAACGAGTCTGCTCTGATTTCCTTGAAACGTTAGAAGAAGATCCAGGACTGACGAAAATCATTATTACTTGCGACGAAACGTGGCTTTTTCAATACGATGTTGAAACAAAGCGGCAATCGAAGCATTGGAGGACGCCTGAATCGCCCAGAATCAAACACGTGACTGCTGGCAGATGTGAAACATCGAAGTTATTTTGTACAAGTAATAGATATACAGTACAGACTATGACAGGAAATAAATATAGCGCAAGATGAAAATATGCAATATTACGAATTTTCTCCACAAAATGATGACAGTTTATTTAATAAACATTTATTTTCTTTATATACAAAAAAAAATGGTTTTCTTTAAAATCTCGACAGCTCAATTATTTTCACTACTGACTTCTGTAATAGTTATGCCTTGATCACACCGATTGTACCGAGCAAACGGGCGAAACAGTAAAAGGTTTTTCAGCCGAGACAGTGATGTAAGCGAGTAGCTGTTCACACGCGTTTTGAAAATAGCACAGTCAGTTCAGTTCTCTTGAGACTTTAATCCGGACACGATAGATCGTAAAAAGATTATTAGAAAATATACAAAGTTACTCATTCCACTATTAGTCGAAGAACTAAATGAATTGTTGGAAAAGGTCTAGTAGTGGTAGGACCACGCTGTTGACAGTTTTCTATCTACAGCCGCGGACTGGTCCGTCCGAGGTGATACCATACTCTTGCAGAAGATCGACGTCTGAGCAATGGCAATGTGCTGTTGTGCTTCGTTCTGTTACATCCCTAGATTGTAACCCCTAACGCTGACAGGGTGCCCAGTCAGCACTCTTCCCGGTAGCCGTCATACACGCTCTCGGTAGCTCACTCAGTTGAGATCGGGTCGTCATACAGAAAGGGTTTACCGAATTTCTCTATAATTAATCCTTGATTTTGTGAACATTTTATATTATTCCTTAGCTATTAATAAATTCTTTTTTTTTTTTTTAAAAAGAATTTCATTTCTCAATTCCTAACATTGGTGGCAGCGCGGTGGGATTACGAAAATCCCCCATCGTATCCGAAGTCCTCGAGTACTCGAACTGTTCAAGGTGTTAAAAGTGTGGGGTGCGACGTCAGTAACCTCCCCGTGGTGCACCCTGGGCCCAGCGATCGCCCCTGGACCAATTGTTTCGGGAGCGTTCGCTGGTGGCAGATAACTGACATGGTAGGGAAGGCTTTCTTTTCTTCGCACGAGGATAAGATAGCTGGTCCGGATGTGCAGCCAAAAATAGGCTGGAGGGCTTGGTCGGCATCTCAGACATATTCTGAGTAGTGGCGATCAAGTCCAGGCGACGGGTATAACTGGTTGTGGAGACACTGCCAGGCGTACGGGCTTCGGCCACCGTCGGCGAACTCGTCGGAAGGCGAGGGGCTTGCCTTAATTGACCGGCCCGCGTGGAGTAAACCACAATAAAAAATCCTCAAAGTCTCTAGGTGTCGACCGTTCCGCCTAGGGGCGCCCCTTGTGGGTGGTTGGTGGGGAGCATCAACCCGCTAGAGGTTAACCACGGATACCTCCCGACCTCCGTGAGTATTAAATCGGGTTGCCTGGGCATCGGGGTCCCTGCTCAGGTTGAGTGTTATTTACCCTGCACTCGTGGGATCAGTTATGAATTCAATTAATAAATTAAAAACTAAAAACGACGATAAGGAGGAGGCGCGTAGCGCGAAAATTAATGGGAAGGAGAGCAGTGTGGAGACTGCTGGAGAAATGCCTCCGCCTGCATCAACATCAGCAGAGGTTCGTGACAGCACCCTTAGTGGTGGTAAACGAGCTGGAGGGGACTTGAAGCTCCAATTTTTCAAGTCAGGCTATGAAACTGAGTCGGAGCCTCGGCCTAAAATTAGCACGGCTCAGAGAGGTAAAGCGAAAGCCAAAGGCCACGCCACTGGTCTCACTCGAGCGAGGAAGATTGAGGACCGTCTCCTCCCCCCCAAGAATGTCCGTCCTCCTCTGGCGGCAGACAGGAAGAAGAGTGCGGCTGTCGCAAAGCCCGCTACCATCCATACCACCGCACCGTCGCCGCTTTCAAAACCTGTCCCCGGCTCCTCGCAAGCGGTTCCACGGGCTCAGCCCACTGATGCGAACAGCTGGGCCACAGTGGTAAAAAAGGGGAAGAAGAAGAAACTTTCCCCTCCTGCAGTGCCTGCCGCGGTTGATGTGCCCTCCGGGGTCCCTGCTCCGGGTTCCTCGGCGCAGAAGAGGCTAATGTCGGCGCTCACTGCTCCGCGCTCTGCGGCTGTAGTTTTGAAACTGCAGCCGGAGGCCGAAAAACGGGGTGTGACGTATGCTGACGCAATGCTTCGTGCCGAGCAGGGGGTGAATCTCCAGGAGATGGGGATCAAAGAGGGCCTTAAAGTGAGGCGCTCACTGACTGGAGCTAGGGTCCTAGAGTTGCCCAAGTCCCAATCAGCAGAAGTTGCCGACCAGCTGGCGGTAAGTTTGCGCACTGTGCTTGCAGGAATGGCGGATGTCGTCCGCCCAGTCAAACGAGCTGATATTCGGGTGACTGGAATGGACGACTCCGTCACGGAGGAAAAAGTGTGTGCTGCAATTGTCCGCACCTGCAGCTGTGATGCCACGGAGGTCCAGGTTGGACGGATTCAACGTGGACCCCGCGGCATGGGGATGGTAAAAGTTCGTTGCCCCGTCGCCGCCGCAAAAATGCTCACCGACGCAGGCAGGCTTCTGGTCGGTTGGAGCTCGGCTGGTGTCCGGGTGCTGGATAACCTCCCACTGAGGTGCTTCCGGTGCCTGGAGCTGGGGCATACGGCCGCGCTGTGCCCGTCAACCATTGACCGCTCTGAACTTTGTTTCAGATGCGGTGGTGATGGACATAAATCGGCTGCATGTGTGGCCATGCCACGCTGTGCGGTATGCGCTGCCGCTGGGCGATCTGCGGAGCACACAATGGGGGGGCGACTCTGCAAAGCCCCCTCAAAGAAAGGCAAGGTGGCCCCCGGACCTCGAGCCACTACATCGCCAAACAGCCGCAAAGGCCAGGAGGAAGCTGAAATGTCGACCTAATGGGAGACAAAGTAGGCTTCCTTCAGGCGAATCTGAACCACTGCGCCGGGGCTCAGGACCTGCTACTGCAGTCCATGGCGGAGTGGCAGATAGATCTGGCAGTGGCCTGCGAGCCCTATTTTGTCCCTCACTCACCTAATTGGGTGGGAGATCTTAGAGAAGACGTAGCTGTCCTGTCCAGAGGAAATGCCGGCTCTCCCCTCTCCACTCTTGAGAAAGGAAATGGTTATGTCGTGGTGGGGTGGCGAGACTTCGCTATCATTGGCGTTTATTTCTCCCCCAACCGCGGGCTGGCGGAGTTTGAGTTCTTCTTGGACTCTGTCGGCGCCGCGGTCCGTCGCCAGTCGCCGAGACGTATTATTGTCCTCGGCGACTTCAACGCAAAGTCTCGCACGTGGGGGAACCCTGCCACGAACGCTAAGGGTACGGCCGTCGAACAGTGGTCCTTGCTCTCCGGTCTGTCCCTCCTTAATAGAGGGACGGTCCACACTTGCGTGCGGCATCGGGGCGGGTCCGTGGTGGACCTTTCGTTCGCCAGCCCCGCTGTCGCCCGCGAGGTGAGAAACTGGAGGGTAGAAGAAGGGGTGGAGACTCTCTCAGATCACCGCTATGTGCGCTTTGAGATCTCCCCTCGAGGACTACGAGAGCCCCGCCGCGGAAGGAGAGGCGGACTCCCTAAATGAGCCATCGGGCAACTTGACATGGAAATGGTCCGGGAGTCCGCCATAGTACAGCGCTGGGGTAGGACAGGACAGCTGGCTACAGATGTGGAGGGGCTCGCAGGCCAAATGAGAAGTGCCCTCGAGGCAGTATGTGATGCAGCGATGCCGAGGGCTCGGCGAAGGTCGCTGCGCCGTCGGGTGTACTGGTGGTCGCCCGAAATTGCAAATCTCCGGGTGGCCTCCATCCGGGCGCGGCGAGCCTACATGCGATGCCGCCAAAGAGTCGACCGGGACGACATCCTTGAGGGCCAGCTGCGGGATGAATATAAAACAAGGAAGAAGACCCTGCAGCTGGCCATCAGCCAGGCGAAGGAGAGGGCCCGAGAGGAATTGCTCGCATGCCTCGACGGGGATCCGTGGGGGCGCCCATATCAACGAGCGCGGAGTAAACTGCGCGCTTGCGGCGCCCCCATCATCGAATCGATGAACCCGGTTTTCCTGTCGAGGCTTATGGGGGAGCTGTTCCCGCGTTCCGTGGGACGCACTCCCCCCCGCATGGCTTCTCGGTCGGTGGTAGAGGTGGAGACGTCGGTCCCACTCATCACCGACCGAGAGATGGAAGTGGCCCTCTCCCGAATTCGCGGAAAAAGGAAGGCGCCTGGTCCGGACGGCGTCCCGGGACTCGTACTCGGTGTCGCTGCTGAATACTTCGGGGGTGAACTCCAGGAACTGCTCAACACATGTTTGAGGTCCGGGCAGTTCCCGGAGCGTTGGAGATGGGGCAAATTATGCCTGCTGCAGAAGGAGGGTCGCCCAGTCGATTCCCCTTCCGCGTACAGACCACTGGTGCTGCTGGACGAGACGGCCAAGCTTTTCGAGAAAGTGCTCGCCGACCGTCTCGTCCAGCACCTCGAGGAGATCGGGCCGGGACTGTCAGAAAGTCAATACGGGTTCAGGCGCGGCCGGTCAACAATTGACGCACTGGCCGCCTTGAAGTCCCTGGCCACCGCAGCGGTGGCCCATAAGGATGTACTTCTGGCGGTCTCGCTTGACATCAAGAACGCCTTCAACAGTCTCCCGCACGAGACGTTGAAGGAGGCGCTTCGCTTTCATGAAGTGCCTCCGTATCTCCGGAGGCTGTTGGAGGCGTACCTCGAGGGAAGGTACGTGCTCTGGGAGGGGGGCGATGGGCGCATACATCGCCATCGGGTGGAGTGCGGCGTTCCACAGGGATCGGTCCTCGGTCCGGTCTTGTGGAACGTCGGATTCGACTGGCTCCTACGGGGTCGGCTTCTCTCCGGGATGGGGGTCATCTGCTATGCGGATGATACCCTCATCACGATGAGAAGGCCCGACTTCCGCGGGGCTGCCCGATTGGCACAGGAAGGAGTCGCGCTCGTCGTGGACCGGATCGGCATGTTGGGCCTGAGGGTCTCGGTGGAGAAAACCGAGGCCCTCCTATTTCATGGCCCACGTCGAGGTCCCCCGCGAGGAGCACAAATCAGTGTGTCTGGGGTTGCCGTGCCGGTGCGGGCCCGGATGAAATATCTGGGTCTGCACCTAGATCCTAAATGGAATTTCGGGCCACACTTTGCCCAGCTCGTCCCGCGGCTTGTGAAGACGGCCGCGGCCTTGGGTAGGCTTCTGCCAAATACTGGCGGTCCAGGGTCGTCCTGCCGGCGGTTGTACGCCGGAGTCGTGCGGTCCATGGCACTGTATGGTGCCCCTATCTGGTCGGAGTCCCTCACTACACGCAATAGGGCCCTCCTGCGACGTCCGCAGAGGGCCATGGCGGTGAGGGTCATTAGGGGCTACCGTACAGTGTCCTGGACTGCAGCGACACTGCTGGCGGGCGACCCGCCTTGGCCGCTCGCGGCTAAGGCTTTGGCAGAGACCTATCGGCTGCGCGCTGCGGCGCGGGCCGGTGGCGAGCAAGTCTCCGCAAGGAGGCTGGGCAGAGATTTTGAAGTGGCCCGAAGAGGAGTCATCCGGCGGTGGAGAGAGGATCTGGAGTCCCCCGTAGCAGGGCGGGGGACTGTGGAGGCGGTCGCACCACATTTCCACCGCTGGATCAGTAGGAGGCACGGCAGCCTAACCTTTAGGATGGCGCAGGTGCTTACCGGACACGGGGTCTTCGGTAAGTACCTGCATAGAATTGGAAGGGAAGGGGCCCCAGGATGTCACGAGTGTGGCGCGCCAGTAGATGATGCGCGTCACACTCTGGAGGTATGCCCCGCCTGGGGGCCCCAGCGCCACGTACTGTCGGAGGTCGTTGGAGGGGACCTGTCGCTGTCGACCATCGTCTCCAGGATGCTTGACAGCGACAGGTGCTGGACGTCGATGACCTCCTTTTGTGAGGCCGTCATGGAGAGGAAGGAGGCTGCGGAGCGGGAACGCGAGGCACTTGCGTCCGCTGACTCGCTCCGCCGCCGGCGACCGGGGAGGAGAAGGCGCCGTTATGCGCACCTCCTCCCACCGCCTTGAGGACCGACTGGACGTGGCCAAAAGGCCAAACGTTGGGGCGTCGGGGATCGAATGTCAGTAGACGATCTCTCTGGCGTCCCGTAAAAGCGCGGCAGGGGGCCGCTGTGGTTTTAGTGGGTATTCCGGTGGAACAGCCTAACCGGCGAGTCCCACACTCCCTCCCGTCCACCAGCGGGTCGGGGGGGGGGTTAGCGCGTAAACGCGTTTCCACAGCGTCAAAATAAAAAAAAAAGCGTCAAAATAAAAAAAAAAAAAGGTGTTAAAAGTGCAAAAGGTGCCCTAAAGTGACTATATACCAAATCCAGTGTCAACAAAACATCAGATCCGATCCAGCTCAACCTTTACGTCACGTCGCCGTATTGAGTCCACTGTACAGTAAGAGGTGCCGAGCCGTCGGGGAGCAACCACGCCCTACGTAACCAGCATCCAGTACCGACCAGGTGACGACGTCGTATTCCAGCGGTCCTGACTACCGTTTCCTGCAACTTTCCATACGTCCTTACATATCCAGAGTAATTCAAGATGAAGTGTAATCTGCTAATTCTGCGAGTGATCCTTATTATATTAATTCAATCGTGAACTAGAAGTAAACATCTCAAAATCGAACATTTAATTAATAGTTAAATTAAATATTAAACGTGTATAGTATTAAAATATTTTATAATATCATTTCTTTATTGTAAGTCATCTTTATCAATTAGCCAAAACATCCTCGCAGCGAAGGGGCGCCCACGCATTTCGCCACATCGTTCTGCGAATTTATAGTAACATTGTAACATAATAACTTAGAATACTAAACAAGCGTTTGCCTGCAGATTTGCTTTGCATTTAATTTTAATTAAATTACAAAATGACAGACGATAAAAAACCGAGATCAGCTCTGAAAACTATTACAACAGACGACAAGAACGAAATATCATTAAATGTTATCCTAAAATTTATTAAGCCGTTTAACGGTGATAGAGAAAAATTAACAGCCTTCATAAGAAACTGCGACAGTGCTGTAGCACTCGCGTCCTCAGAACAACACGATGTAGTTTTTAGATATATAATTAGCCAGCTTGAGGGCAAGGCCGAGACGGCTTGTTCAATTAAAGATTTCGATTCATGGTTGAGCCTCAAGGAGTTCTTAAAAACCCAATTTGGTGACCGTAAACATTACGCCCACTTACTTACCGATTTACAGGATTGTAAACAAAGCGGCCAAGAGACCGTAAGCCAATTTTCCCTCCGAGTCGAAACCTGTTTACAAAAACTCCTCACCGAAGTTACCGTGTCAACTACGAGAAAATCCGAACTAGTAGGCAGACAAGCTGCTATGGAAGATTTAGCTTTACATACATTCACCTTAGGACTTCACTCTAGGATTGGTAACCTAGTGAGAAGTAGAGAACCTAAATCCTTAAACGATGCAATAAATTTCGCTATGTCGGAAGAGAAAATCCAACAATTTTCCTTCCGAAATACTTCCATTAAACCTAAACCGAATGAACAATTTTATAAGAGAAACGAAATAAGTAGAAACCAACCAAGGACCAATACTGTCAACTATTATCCACAGCAAGCTCCTTCCACGCCCAAGGATGCGCCGTTCTGCAGATATTGTAAGAGATTTGGGCATGTCCTTGAAAATTGTAAAATCCGAGATTATAATAATAAACGATTTTCCCAAGGGAGTCAACCGTTCACCCCATTCCAAATGACTCCGAAACCGAGTCCACGCGTACACTATACTGAGATTAATGAAGAGCCTTCTCCTTCATCTTCTCAAGGAGAACAACCAGATAACGATAATGAAACTTTAAACTATTAAATGTCCCGTACGGGTGCCGCACGGGGCAAGTCCCACTACAAGTCGGTACCAAAACTTTACGCCAGACCCATGGACAGGGTAACCAGCGACCATCGGAGCCCTACTACGCCTGAGGCAGGCGGCCGCGGAGGCCGTCGCCGGGAAGGGAGTGCTGTTGGCGGTGTCGTTGGACATTGCCAACGCATTCAATAGTCTGCCATTCGGCTGCATCAGGGAGGCGCTCCGGTTCCATGGAGTGCCCCTGTACCTCAGGCGGCTGGTGGCAGACTATTTGGAGGGCCGCAGTATCCTCTGCGCGGGTCCCGCAGGGGACATTGTGCGGACGCCCATGTCGTGCGGCGTTCCACAGGGGTCGGTTCTGGGGCCGACCCTGTGGGACATCGGGTACGCCTGGGCGTTGAGAGGGAGTCTCCCCCCCGGGCTGAGCTTGGTGTGCTACGCTGACGACACGCTCGTCACGGCCCGGGGCAGGACACTCGAAGAGGCGGCGAGCCTGGCCACTCTCGGCAACGAGGAGATGGTCAGGCGGATCGAGGCGCTGGGGCTCAGGGTGGCCCTAAACAAGACGGAGGCCCTACTTTTCCACGGGCCCCGTGTGAGGCTACCCATCGGCGCCTCGATAGTGGTAAACTTCATCCACATCAGCATCCAGGCCCATATGAGGTACTTGGGTCTGGTGCTCGACGGGCGATGGTGGTTCCGGGAGCATTGCCGACAGATTGCTCCCCGGCTTGTCGGCGCGGCGTCCGCCCTTTCTCGACTCATGCCGAACGTGGGCGGACCCAGTTTCGAGGGCCGACGGCTGTATGCGGGGGTCATCCGCTCGATGGCCATGTACGGCGCACCCGTGTGGGCGAGGGCTCTGAACGCCCAGCTCAGGGCGGTTCTGTGGAGGCCACAGAGAGCCATGGCGGTCAGAGCCATTCGCGGGTACCGCACGGTGTCGACAGAGGCGGCGTGCCTGTTGGCCGGGACACCCCCGTGGGACCTAGAGGCGGAGATGCTCTCCGACCTCTACCGGCGGGTTATCACAGCGCGCGAGGAAGGTGAGCCCATCGTTGAGCGAGATAGCCACCTGGCGCGTGGATGCCCGCCGAGACGTCATCGCCCGTTGGGCTACGCGGCTGGAGAGGCCTAGGCACGGTGTGGAGACCGTTGAGGTCCTCCGGCCCGTATTGATAGAGTGGATGGAGCGGCGGCACGGGGTCCTCACCTTTCGGCTGGTGCAGGTATTGACGGGGCACGGGTTCGTTTCGGGTTGTACCTGCACAGGGTCGTGTATAGGGAGTGGACTCCGGCCTGCCACCACTGCAGGAGTGACGAGGACACGGCGCAACACACGCTGGAGGTGTGTCCGGGATGGGAGCGGCAGCGCCGTGACCTCGTCGCTGTCATCGGTGCCGACCTGACCGCTGCCGGCCGTCGCGAGGGCGATGGTCGACAGCATCAGGAACTGGGACGCGGTCGCCGCTTTCTGCGAGGCTGTCATCTCGCAGAAGGAAGCGGCGGAACGGGCAAGGGAGGATTCCCACGCCCCGGGTCGCCGCCAGCGGCCGGGGCGGCGCAGGCGCGAATACCTGCGCCTGATGCCGCCCTAACCGAGGCTTCGGGTGATCGGACCGGGGAATTGTCCGGTCACCCGACGTGAGGCCACCGCGTGAGGGCGACGCCCCGACGGCGAAATCTGTTGGGGCGTCGACGAGAGGAACCCGCGAGGGTGAACCGCCGGGCGGGTCACCGAAGTTAAAAATCGGGTCCCGGTGACCCGCTCGCACGGCGAAGAGAGAGGAGTTTTTACGGTGGGTCTATGGGGTCACGCGCCGCCTTCTCCGTCACCCCGGACCGATTTGGCGGGGCGAGACTAACCCATAGTCCACCAAAAAAAAAAAAAAAATGGACAGGGTAACCAGCGCCAAACTCGCGGTCTTCCTTCACATCAGACCCATGGACAGGGTAACCAGCCCCAAACTCGCGGTCTTCCTTTACACCAGACCCATGGACAGGGTAACCAGCCCCAAACTCGCGGTCTTCCTTCAAATCAGACCCATGGATAGGGTAACCAGCCCCAAACTCGCGGTCTGCCTTCGCACCAGACCCACGGACAGAGTAACCAGCCCCAAACACGTGGTTTTCTTTCACATCAGACCCATGGACAGGGTAACCAGCCCCAAACTCGCGGTCTTCCTTCACACCAGACCCACGGACAGGGTAACCAGCCCCAAACTCAGGGTCAAACCAAATATGAACCCTTCGAGTTACCTGAAGATAATAAATTATATAATATTAATATAAAACAAAGGTACCTACCATATATCAAACTCCAAACATCTGCCCGTGAATTGCCACTTACCCTTCTCATAGATTCTGGAGCTACAATGTGTTCTAAAAAGGGAACATTCAATCAACACTAATACACTACAAGATAGTCGTATTAAAATTACGGGCATCGATTCAAACAATAGCACCATACAAAGTCTAGGCAGTATGAAACTAGAATTACAATTTAATCCAGAATATAAAATATTACATACATTCCATGTCTTCGATAATATTAACTTACCTTACGATGGAATTATAGGTAATGATTTCTTTATGGAACATGGTTGTCAGATCGACTATAACTCTAACTATCTAGAAATGCGTAAAAATCTAAAAGTTAAATTATCTTTTGATGAGCCCTCTTATATCATTGAACCCCGCACCGAAACCGTAATCGAGTGCTCAGTAAAAAATCCTGAAATAAAAGAAGGTATAATATTTGATCAACACGTATCCGATTCACTGCTTGTATCGAATTGTATGGTAAAAGTAAAACCTAATAATAGAATAAATCTAACAGTACTTAATGTGTCGGACAAACCTATAGAAATTAAAGCAAATCTATTATTTACCCTATTCCCAATAAATCACCAACAACAAACTGACACGGAAGCTTGTGCTACTAATAAAAACAGTATTAAGAGAGTAGAACAACTATTCAAAGAAATTTGGGTTGTACCCAAAAAGCTTACCGCAGACGGCCAAAGGAAATGGCGAATAGTTATCGACTACAGGAAGTTGAACGACATCACTATAGGTGAAAGTTATCCAATTCCACAAATCAACGAAATCTTAGATAAACTTGATCAGAGTAAATATTTTTCCACCTTAGATTTAGCTTCAGGATTCCACCAGATTAAGATGAGCCCAGCTGACGCACCCAAAACAGCCTTCAGTGTCCCGCAGGGCCATTTCGAATTCAACCGAATGCCTTTTGGACTAAAAAACGCTTCGGCAACTTTCCAACGGACAATGAACACAGTCCTCTCTGGTCTGCAAGGTATACACTGCTTTGTCTACCTAGACGACATCGTAATTTACTCGCATTCTTTATCTAGCCACATCGAGAAAATATCCTTAATATTTGAAAGATTAAGAAATTCCAACCTTAAATTGCAACCAGAGAAGTGCGAGTTTCTTCGCAAAGAGGTCGCCTATCTAGGCCATATAATTAGCGACCAAGGTGTCAAACCTAATCCAGAGAAGATAAAGGCGGTCACACTCTTTCCAGTCCCTAAAAACGCTAAAGATATAAAGTCATTCCTAGGCCTAGCCTCTTATTATCGACGATTCATTCCAGAATTCTCTAAATATGCTAAATCGCTCACACTGCTCCTTAAGAAAGATGTCTCGTTCATTTGGACAAATAATCAGCAACTCGCATTTGAACAACTCAAAGAAAAATTGGTTTCAGCACCTGTTCTTATATACCCTGACTTCACCAAACCCTTTATTCTCACTTGTGATGCTTCAAACTACGCGATATCTGCTATATATATATATATATATATATATATCCCAGGGTGACATTGGTAAAGATAGACCGATTGCTTATTCCTCACGAACACTGAATAAAGCCGAATGCAACTACAGTGTCACCGAAAAAGAGTGTTTGGCCATCGTATATGGTAAAAAAACGTTCCGCCCATACTTATTCGGCCGGCGGTTTAAGATAATTACCGATCATAAACCTCTGAACTGGCTCTTCAATTGTAAAGATCCAGGGTCTCGATTAGTACGCTGGCGCCTAAAACTAGAGGAGTATGACTACGAAATCCAGTATAAAAAGGGTAAGACGAATACAAACGCAGACGCCCTCTCAAGATATCCTGTTCATCCAATTCAAAATACTAATGATAAACCTTGCCTGAAAACGAAGAAGAGCAGCCTAATACTGAAAGTACATCTACAAACACAGAACGCATACTTACGGAAGATACCACTTCTCAAGCTCAGCTTTGTACACAGGCAGATAACCTCGAGACGCCTAACCTACCAGAAGAATTAAACTTACCTGACGATTTTGAACTTCCAGAAAATTTCGATGATATAGAACTGCCAGAAGACTTTAATATTCCAACTCCTCCGTCAGCAGAATTGATTAGTGGTAAAGAAACATACTCCAATTGTCTAAAAAAAATAAGTACTAAGTCTATTAAATTCGATACTAGAATCCTAGAACATAATGAAAGTATCCTCAAAGCAAAAACGAACCATGTGATCATACCCACATCTATCGATCTTGATGAGTCTAATCCCTATGTTACAGAAATAGTCAATAACTCAAATTGTACAGAACTCTTGCAGAAAGAAAGAACTCTACACTCATTCTTAATTTTAGAAAGAAACAACATATCCTATTACTTACTATTCATTAAAGTATACCATTATGAACATAATGACTACGAAGACATCTTTAAAAGTCTTAACAACTTAAAAACCGAATTAATAACGCGTAATGTAGCGGAATTTAGTATAACAGATTTTAGAAACCCCTTCGATACACACTCGTTAATTAAAATACATAATATACTTACATATTTATTCAATAACAATAATATAACTATTCACATTTTTAAGAACATTATAATATATCCCAGTTTAACTGAAATACCTAAGATTTTAAAAGAAAATAATGACATTCCCATCTCCGGTCACCTAGGTTCTAACAGAATGTTGTCAAGAATCCAAGAAAAATATTACTGGCGCAATATGCGCGGCGACGTAGAAGCATATGTCCGTAAATGTGAACTTTGTAAAATAAATAAAGCCCTACGTCAAACAAATCGTGCGCCCATGCAGATAACCACGACATCTACACAACCTTTTGAACGTCTTGCACTAGATATCGTAGGTCCACTACCTGAAGCTGGTGGTGCTAAATTAAAATTTATTCTAACCCTACAAGATGACTTAACTAAATACTCAGCGGCATACCCAATGCCAAGCGCAACAGCCGAAGAATCTTCAGAAGCCCTTATACACTTTATTTCAATGTTCGGTATCCCGAAAACAATCCTTTCTGATCAAGGGACAAATTTTACATCAGAATTATTGAAACAAACGTGTTCATTTCTTAAGATTAAACAGTTGTGGTCCTCACCATACCACCCGCAGACACAGGGAGCACTTCAGAAAAGTCATTCGACTCTAAAGGAATATCTAAAATCATTCGTTAACGAAAATCAGGATAACTGGCCTCGATACGTCTATACTGCCATGCTTACATACAACACAACCATTCACTCCACCACAAGTTTCACCCCTTACGAGTTGATTTTTGGACATGAACCATTCTTACCATCTTCTATTTATGATACCTCACTTGAACCTACTTTTAATAATTATGTGCGTGTTCTGCAACAACGTTTACAACTTTCCCGAGAAAAAGCTGTAGAGAATATATTGAAATCAAAATCGATTTCTAAAACTTATTACGATAAACACAGTAAACCCAGAACTTATAAAACAGGCGATATGGTTTACGTGAAAAATCATTTACGCCTCCGCAAAGCATTATCACCCATTTGGAAAGGACCCTATAAAGTAGTCAAAATCAACGGTAACAACACATTAACACTATTGATGAACCGTCGTCACGTAAAATATCATTACGACGAGATTAAACTCGCGGAAGATAGAAATGAATAATTATTGACCAAGACGTCAATTTTCTTTTATGTTTTATTATCTAATTTTACGAATAACCTTTTACAACGTTTTACAATTTGATTTATTTACATTTTACTTTTATTTCATTTTTTTTTTATACTTATTATTTACATATAGTATAATTTTATTAGCTACGTAGAATTAAGATAAGGAATTTAGACTAGTCCCTGTCACATTTCAGAGCTGCCTCGGCGTGCATCTACGCTTTCGCAACAGATGTCATAGAACAAATTAACGGAAGTCCAGGCATATATTTTGACTCGATAGGTACTGTTAAAATTTCCAAAGATTACTATTTAAAAATTAAAAAAAAATTCCAAAGGTTACGATTATTATTTAGACACATACTTGTACCAACCGATATATCATATATAAAGCCACATATAGGCAATATAAAAGCTATTCTGGGCACAGCTCGTTTCTACTGTCAACAGAACGAGTTCGTCGCGCCCAAGTGTCATAACTATCTACAACCTCTAACACCCCGCTTGGACAGTATTCTAAGAGATTATGACGCCATCTCACATTTGATTTCGGACCGAGAAAGGAGATCAGCATGGTTTGCTGGTGTTGGTTCCGCTTTAAAACAAATCATAGGCACTATGGATGAAGATGACGCAATCAGATACAATGACGCAATTCAAACTCTAGACAATAATAATAAAAAATTGGCATCTCTTTTAAAAGACAATATTCTAATGACAAACACTGCACTTCAAAATTATAACGAAACTTTAATGGTAATAAGTTTGAGTGAAGCCCGATTGAATGGCGCCATTGAATCTATTAATAACAATATTAGTAATCTATCAAATATTTCTTCGGAATTATATGTGAATTCAAGGATGAACAAGATTTACAATGAATTATCCTCCAGTTTACTCACTTTATCATTTAAGGTTGAAAACATAGTAGATTCCATACTCTTTATTAAAAGTAACGCTATACACCCATCGATTCTCACACCCACACAACTTTACGAAGAGTTAGCTCATAACGCCAGGGACTTAATTAAGCTTAAGGAACTACCTATTAGATTAAGTTTAGAAAATATACATTCTCTAATTGATTTAACTAAGTTGTCATGGTACTACACAAACAACAAAATAGTTTTCGTTATCAAAATCCCGCTAGTTAACAACATAGATTATAATTTGTAGAAGTCTATACCTATACCTACTCCTCACAACAGTCTTCAACCTGCTTCATATGCGCAATGGTCATTCCGCATTGCCATTATATAGCCCTAAGTAGAGATAAGACTTCATATGTATGCTTTAGTGATTTAAGGAAATGTAAGAAAACAATTAATACAATCCATATATGTAACATTATTAATACATCCTCTGTGCAAAATACACCTATCTGTGAAACAGAAATATTGTGCAACATTATAAATAAGCTCCCACAACAATGTAAAACTAAATTAATACACGGGCAAGTTGATCTTTGGCAAGAATTAAGTGACAATAGATGGCTTTTTGTTAAATCCGAACCCACTAAGCTGACATTAGAATGTGAATCCCAGACATTAGAATATAAACTACTAGGAACTGGTTTATTAAACCTAGAACCAAATTGTAAAGCTTATTGTAAGGACAGGGAATTTACAGCCACTTCTTATGTAAAAATGTTTATTAAACCTGTAATATCTGATTTCAACATAATTAAAGACCCCTGCTGTGATATAGAAAAATCCGAAATTTTAAGATCTAAAGTAAAACCTTTAAATTTACATGACATAAACTTAGATAAACTCACAAGTATTACTAATGAGCAGCTTATGACAGACATTCATAATATAATAAATACACATAGCCCGCTTCTAGAATATAAATCACATTATCCGATACTTACTGTATAATTGTATTATGTGTAATCTTCATTATTTTTAAGATTTGCCGGAAATTCGGTAAACACTTAATTAAAAAACAAATTAATATAAATAACCCAGAATCTGTGCCAGATAACCAAGAATTACAGGAAATACCTGTACCAAGGATAAGAATAATTGCCTGAAACTTAACTATAAAAAAAATATAAGTTTCATCTTGTCCGGGGGGCTGTTACATCCCTAGATTGTAACCCCTAACGCTGACAGGGTGCCCAGTCAGCACTCTTCCCGGTAGCCGTCATACACGCTCTCGGTAGCTCACTCAGTTGAGATCGGGTCGTCATACAGAAAGGGTTTACCGAATTTCTCTATAATTAATCCTTGATTTTGTGAACATTTTATATTATTCCTTGGCTATTAATAAATTCTTTTCTAAAAAGAATTTCATTTCTCAATTCCTAACAGTTCGGTGAGCGAGAGAGCCGGAAGCCCAACTGGGTGGGTTTGGGTTTTATATTGGTAGGCAGCGGCCTAGGCCCCTTGGTATTGCAAAAGTCCATGGGCGGCAGTGACACTTACAAGCAGGTGTGCTGCGAGCTCGTTTGCCACCAAAAGCAATAAAAAAAAGAGCAACGCCGGATTTGGACAAGATTGAAAGTTCCACAGACACGGCTGTAGTTTATATAACTGTATAAATTTTAGTTGTTTCGACGTCCCATTTAATATTAGCAGACATGGTGTATTGTTATTTTATTTGGAGTTGTTTTAAAGAAAAACATATGGCAAAAAAGGCGCGCGCGGCGACCTGATAACGATCATGTGGCCGAGTGGCGAGACAGTGCAGTAGTGCACGTTCAGACCTGCCGAGTGAGCGAGCGACACAATAAGTAGAACGGAAGCCGAGCTACTGGCTCGCCACTTTGTTCGGCCCGCGGCCGCTATGTTTATACGCACCGAGTACTGGGCCGAGAGCACTGTCTCGCCCGTTGCTCGGTGCGTGTGAGCAAGCCATTACATTCGATGTGGCCTGTGACGGTACGATTGTGACAATTGGTCGATGATAACTGAAGTATGTTACAAAAGTATTAGACAACAGATTAATTTATTAAAATTGATATAAATTATATCATTAAGATAAAATAAATCTATATACATATATACAGGGTGTCCCAAAATTCAACGATAAGCCGGCACCAGCAGGTGGACCTACATATGACTACTCGAGAACAAAAAAGAAAAAAATTCTACCTTGATTTTTTTTTTCATTACGACAAAAAAACCGATTTCTTTAAAAATCGTCATCTTTTATTATATTATTAAGTGCCATTGCTACAATTTTACAAGTAATTCTGTGATTTTTTTGTATTGGCAAGGTAAGTAGCACTACTATCGATCACAACCATTAAAAATTCCAGAATATCTATAGTTTTTACACAAAAATCAACCAAAACTATGTTTTTTTCATAAATTATGTAAGATTTTGACTTTCAGCTCAATTTCACTCATCACAGTGAAAAAAAAAAGTATGGACACTACTGTGGCAAATAGTATTAAAAATTGGCGCAACTAACTACAATTCTAAAATGGTATAACATTCTAGGCAAACTAGCCACAAAAATATACTTAGGTGTACTATTTCAAAATAATACCCATATTTCGAAAATTGTTAGTGTTGATAGTAATCACTTCTACTATGTAGCCAAAATGTTTTTGTTGCAAGTTCTCAAAATTTGAATGAGACATGTGCGTAGTCCATAAGATAACATAAGTTAGACAGAGATAGATATAGAGAGATTAGAATTTACTATATTATTAAAATTACAATAAATGTTCGAATTGTTTGCCATTGGCAGTAATGCAGGCACGACATCGCCTTAAAAATGAACGTTTTATTTTTCTTGCATATCTGATTCTGTTCATGTGACACATGTCATGTGTCCACAGCCTGAATTATTTTTTGGCGAAGCTCGTCCAAGGTTGCAATGGGTTTTGAGTAGACTCTGTCCTTTAGACAACCCCAATAGAAAAAGTCCAGGGGATTTAGATCGGGTGAACGGGGTGGCCATAAGATAGGACCAAGTCGCCCGATCCAACGCCCTGGATACTCTTGGTCTAAGTACTCTCGCACAGGGCGGGCATAGTGAGCTGGGCAACCATCGTTTTGAAACCACATGTTTTGCAAATCACTTAAGGGCACGTCTTCTAATAATCCTGGTAACTCATTTTGTAAGAAGTTCAAATAGCTATTGCCATCTATGTTTCCTTGTAACTCAAAGGGCCCTATCACTTTTCCATTTATTATGCCCGTCCATAGGTTAACCTTAAATTGATATTGGGATTAGTCTTCTCTCACCAGGTGCGGATTTTCATTGTTCCAGCTATGAAGATTGTGAAGATTTAAATAGCCATCTTTCTTGCAGGTTGTTTCATCCGACCATAAAACTTTGTCTAAGAATTGGGGATCTTCCCTGTGTTTTTGCAGCATTACACGGCAAAATGCGACCTTGCTGCTTGTATGGCACGTACAGAGGTAGTTGTATCGCTTTCTATTTCATTGAGAACTTCTTCATCGTGTTCCGATCTAGGTCTTCCAGCGTTTCTCCTGTCAGATGGTATACGACCCTCCGAAAATGCTTGATGCACGTTAATAAATACGCGATAATCCGGATACCTTTGAAGAGTAGGGGTACCTTGCTCGATATAATCTGCTAGCAGCGTTGACATTGCATCGGCATTCTCCATAAATTAGGTGCATATTAGCGTATTCTAACGCTGTATATGGTAGCGGCATAATGAATGCTAAACACTTGAAAATAAGGCAAAACTTCTTTAAAAAAACACAAAATCACAGTCTAAAATAATGCCAAGTCAGATCAATTTCCAGGTCACTTAATTCAATCCAAAGTCGTTAGTACCAGAGCCACTTTAATTAAAACAGAACGGTGTGCAGTAAACAAAGAAGTAGAGCGTACTGACTTGCTGTGCTGCTGAGGACATTAATTACTTCTCTACCTGCATTAATGTTACTAAACAATTAGCATCTATCTATCTCCCTCTAACGTATAATCTCTCTATCTCTGTCTAACTTATGTTATCTTATGGACTACGCACATGTCTCATTCAAATTCTGAGAACTTGCAACAAAAACATTTGGGCTACATAGTAAAAGTAATTACTATCAACACTAACAATTTTCGAAATATGGTTGTTATTTTGAAATAGTACACCTAAGTATATTTTGGTGGCTAGTTTGCCTAGAATGTTATACCATTTTAGAATTGTAGTTAGTTGCGCCAATTTTTAATACTATTTGCCACAGTAGTGTCCATACTTTTTTTTTTTCACTGTGATGAGTGAAAGTGAGCTGAAAGTCAAAATCTTACATAATTTATGAAAAAAACATAGTTTTGGTTGATTTTTGTGTAAAAACTATAGATATTCTGGAATTTTTAATGGTTGTGATCGATAGTAGTGCTACTTACCTTGCCAATACAAAAAAAATCACAGAATTACTTGTAAAATTGTAGCAATGGCACTTAATAATATAATAAAAGATGACGATTTTTAAAGAAATCGGTTTTTTTGTCGTAATGAAAAAAAAAATCAAGGTAGAATTTTTTTCTTTTTTGTTCTCGAGTAGTCATATGTAGGTCCACCTGCTGGTGCCGGCTTATCGTTGAATTTTGGGACACCCTGTATATAAAAGAGCTTGTCCTGATTGACTGATTCATCATCGCACAGCCTAAACCGCTGGGGGTAATTACATGAAATTGACAGTTGCTTCCTTTTATATTGTAGGCGCTCACTAAGAAGGGATTTTTGGAAATTTCTCCTCTAAGGGTGGAAAATAGGGGTTGCAAGTTTGTATCTAACTTCATCAGTTTTAAAGATAGATTCGTGAAACTTTGTATACGTCTATTTCCGTACAAATTTCCAACATCCATTTCTCTTTAGGGAATGATTTCAAAAAAATCGGCCAAGTGCGAGTTGTACTCGCGCACGAAGGGTTCCGTAAAACTAAAAAAATATTTATGCAGTAGTTTTTTTTTACATTAAATCAAGTTCTTTTTTTGTGCTGTGTGGTAGCGGCTACGAATACTACCAACCCTTACTTTGCTCGTGGATGTCGTAAAAGACGACTAAGAGCTTATAACGACCTCGGCCAACTCCATCTGATGTCGTTTGGTCAACAATTACATTCCCAAGGAGGGTTGACGTCTGGCAGAGGGCCGGTCATAAAACTATTGCCAATAACTTTTACATTATGTACTATGAAAGAAGAGTACGTATTGTATCGATCCCAAGTAATTGTGATAAGAGTAGGAGAATGATGATGATGAATTCAAGTTTCTTTTTTCTTTGATATTAATTCAAGTTACATCTAAATTAGTAGTAAATAAAAATTAGTAGTTTTAATAAATATTAAAACTACTAATTTTTAAAACGTTTAAACACGTTTTTAAACAATTTTATTTATAATATTATATTATTAAATTATTATAAATAAATTTTGCAAAAATAAATAGCAAAAAGAGCTCGGCGGCGGTGAGATTCGAACTCGTGCCTACGGTGTCTTAAACCAGCGCCTTAGACCACTCGGTCACGCTGCCTGTTCATTGTCAGTGCAAAATTAACTGTAGCTTGTTAACCATACACGTTCAGGTGAAAAAAATATTTTTTTTATATGTTGTAATCAAAAATTTACAGTTTTCACAATTTTTCCTTAATCTGTGCTATAAGACGTTGCTTGGTTCCAAATTTCAAGATTCTGAGGTCACGGGAAGTACCCTGTAGGTTTTGATTCCCTTGCGAGTGTCGAAAATTTGCAGAAATTTGCGACATAAATAGCTATATCGTTTGATTGCGTTAGCTTAAAAGTTCGATTTTTTCACAGCTCTAAGGGACAGTAGACCTTTTTTTTTTTTTTTTTTTTTTTTTTTTTTTTTTTTTTTTTTTTTTATTGGTGGGCTATGGGTGCGTCTCGCCCCGCTGAATCGGTCCGGGGTGACGGAAAGGCGGCGCGTGACCCCATAGACCCACCGTAAAACCTTCTCTCTTCGCCGTGCGAGCGGACCACCGGTACTCGATTTTAACTTCGGTAAGGGACAGTAGACCTGAGTATTTGATATAAATTTCAGCTTGATATCTCCACGCGTTCCTGAGAAAAAGAGTCTTGACAGACAGACAGACGGATGGACGGACAACAAAGTGATCTTATAAGTGTTCCGTTTTTTCCTTTCGAGGTATGGAACCCTAAAAATGGTGAAATACGTATTTGTTATTTAATATTGAGTAGCCAAATACATATTTTCATACCAACGTGTAACCTCTATTTTACATATTTAGTGGGCATTTTTTCCAAAAATACTGAAATTATATATTTATTCATTTAATATCAAATATCCAAAAAACTATTTTCAAGGTAAGAGATGACTAAGGGATATAAAACGCATATAAAGTATATGCCGGAGAAGGAAAACTGGAAACAACACCCTATACCAACACGTCTGACCAGTGTGATTATAGTAGATCGATTTCCTCCCATTGCGGAGGAGGCTCGAGCCCGGCAGTGGGACACATGTGAGCTGAGATGATGATGATGATAAACTATAAAACTGATGATGTTTGTAATAAACTTGCAACTCCTGTTTGATATCGACATGATTTATTAAAAAATATCCAAAAATAATAAAACAAAAATAACCAAATTTTCGCTTCGTAATCGGGTTTTATAAATAATTAAGCATATTAAATGCTAAATTTCAGTAATTTAAAAAAATAACGAAACATAAAAAAGCTGACTTCAAAAACTGAAAAGTACAAAATAACATAAAATACTATCATTTGTATGTGCTATCTATTGATTGGTTTGAAATCGGTGCCAGGCCTTAAACAAAATTATAAACAGCTTAGGTAGTTACTGTAATAAAATTCCTACACTAAATATATCGATACCGGCACCGACTTCAAACCTATCAATAGATAGCACATACAAATGATAGTATTTTAAGTTATTTTCTACTTTTCAGTTTTTGTAGTCGATTTTTTTGTCACACTCATACTTAATGCTAATTTTAGACTTACATATATGATTTTCTCATGGATGCCATTGTCAGAACTGGACCAAATTGAAATGGGACCACACGGGAAGCACCAGCTTTCAAATAACAAAATAATCATTAAAATCACTTTGCCCACTCGAAAGTTATGAGGTAATAAACATTAAAAAAATACAGACGATTAAGAACCTCCACCTTTTTTGAAGTCGGTTAAAAAAGTCTCATAAATATAACTTAAAAACTGTTAAAATTTCATAAAAAACTTGCAACCTGTATTTTACATCCTCCTCATTGAAATTTACAAAAATGATGAAACACGTATTTTTAACATTTAATACTAAATAGCCAAATACAAATGATCACGGATCGAACTTCAAATCTGACGAAGTTTCATACAAACTTACGATCCCTATTTTTGGGAAGAAATTTCTAAAAATGGTGAAATACGTACTTTTTTATTTAGTACTAAATACCCAAATATAATTTTTCACTAATATAACTTTAATACTGACAAAGTTTCATAAAAACTTGTAATCCCTATTTTACAGCCATAGGGGAGAAATTGCCAAAAATGCTAAAACTCGTATTATTTTTATTTAATATGAAATAGCTAAATAAAAATTTTCACTGATCTAACTTCAAAGTCGACGAAGTATAATACAAAATAGCAATACCCATTTTACATCCTTAGCGGAGAAATTCCTAAAATTGTTGAAACACGTATTTTTTTTAGCACTAAAGAGACACACTAAAGAAACATTTTCACGAATGTAATTTCAAAACTGATAAAGTTTCATAAAAAATTGCTAACCCTATTTTAGACCTATAGGGAAGAAATTTCAAAAAAATGCTAGAACATGTATTTATTGTCTAATATTAAATCACTAAAAATAAACTTTCAGGGATCTGACTTCAAAATTGACGTAATTTCATACAAATTTGCAATCCCTATTTTTCACCCCTGGGAGCAATTACAAAATGATGAAACAGATATTCCTTTATTTAATATTATGTAGATAAAAACGAAATATCAGGGATTTAATTTTAAAGCTGACAAAGTTTTTTAAATGTCATACAAACTTGTAACCCCTATTTTACACCCTTAAGGGAGTAATTTCCAAAAATGATAAAAAAGGTATTTCCTAATTTAACATTTAATGGCTAAAACTAATTTACAGGGATCTAACTTTAGAACTGACGAAGGTTCATACAAACTTGAATCTCTTTATTTTTCACCATTAGGGAAGAAATTTCCAAAAATGATGAAATACGTGTTTATTTACTGAATATTAAATAGGCAAATCCAAATTGTAAAGGTTCTGGCTTCAAAATTGACAAAGTTTCATAAAAAAAAACTTGTAAGCCCTATTCTACTCCCTTAGGGCAGAAATTTCCAAAAGTTCTAAAACTCATATTGTTTTTATTTAATATTAAATAGCTAAATACAATTTTCACTGATCTAACTTCAAAGTCGACGAAGTTTAATACAAAATTGCAATGCCCATTTTACATTCTTTGCGAAAAAAATTTTAAAAATGCTTAATCACTTACTTGTTTTAGTACTAAGGAGCCAAATAAACAATTTCACGAATCTAACTTCAAAACTGACGAAGTTTCATAGAAACTTGCAACCCATTATTTTTCACCCTTTGGCGAGAAATTTTAAAAAATGCTAAAATGCGTGTTTATTTATTGAATATTAAATAGGCGAATACAAATTTTCAAGAATCTAACTTCAGAACTGACCAAGTTTCATACAAACTTGCAACTCCTATTTTTCACTCTTAAGGAAAAAAAATCAAAAATGCTGAAACACGTGTTTGTTTATTTAATATTAAATACGCAAATCCAAAGTTTAACAGTTCTAGCTTCAAAATTGACAAATGTTTAATAAAAAAACCTTGTCAGCCCTATTCTATTCCCTTAGGGGAGAATTTCAAAAAATGCTGAAATAAGTTAATTTTTATTTAACATTATATAGTTAACAGCAAATTTTCAGGTATCTAACCTCAAAACTGACGAAGTCTCATACAAACTTTCAACCCCTTACTTTCACCCTTTGAGGAGAAATTTCAAAAAACGTTGAGACACGTTTTTCTTTATTTAATATTAAATAGGCGAATACAAATTTTCACGAATCTACCTTCAAAAATGACGAAGTTGGATACAAACTTGCAACCCCTATTTTTCACCCTTAGAGGAAAAATTTCTAAAAATCCTTTCTTAGTGAGCACCTATAATATAAAAGGCAGCAACTGTCTAAATTTCATGTTATTACCTCCGGCGTTTTAGGCTGTGCGATGATGAATCAGTCAATCAGGACAAGCTCTTTTATATATATACTAGCAGACCCGGCCACGCGTTGCTGTGGCTAAGTTAGTCTCAGTAAGACGTGGTGGTTATGCTAATAAATTGTAGCTTATATGAAACGTTTCTACGTTTAACATAGTGCCATCTATTAAATACTTACTCAATCCAGTCAACAGATACCACCATCTGTTAGAATCTTTTGGAGATAACAGATAATTGTGACTGTCAAATAATAGACAAATAATTTGCAATAAAATAATGTTGCGACTATAAATTGAGATGGAAGCTATCCTATCTTTTAAGTTGGATCAAACTACACATATTATGCAAATTTGATTAAAATCGGTTAAGTACTTTAAGAGTGCATGGATGATATATGGGCTGTGACGATGATGCGGCGGAACTACTGGGATATAGTGAATATCATATAAAAGTGCTTCACAACGTTTTCGTTTTCCATAAGATTTCCCACAAGATACCATTAACATTGTAGCCATACCACTGTTGACGGTGACATTTTGACTTAGACAATGACTAACCTAAAAGACTAAAAACGTAAAAATAATTATAACTTGACACTGGCACCAATAGCTCGTATAAGTAGCTGATTGCCAATACACAAAGAGAAGAAGAAGAACGTTTATGTGACATCAACCTTTTTAGAGTTCTATACCCAAAAGATAAAACAGGACCCTATTACTAAGACTCTGCTGTCCATCCGTTGCTTCGCCTGTCTGTCAACAGGTTGCTCTCATGAACCGTGATAGTTGGACAGTTGAAATTTTCACATATGATAAATTTCTTTTGCCACTACAACGACAAATACTAAAAAACAATAAAATAAATATTTACGGAGGCTCCCACACAACAAAGGTAATCTTTTTGCTCGCTTTTGCTCGATATTGATAACAAAAATAGGTAGACGTTTGAAACATTCACAGAATATTTAGTAATATATTCCCTTTAGAAATAAATAATTAAATTAAAATAAAACAAATAGAGAATTTAAGCTCCCATACAACAAACATGATTATTTTGCCATTTATAGATAATGGTACGGAACCCTTCGTGCGCGACTCCGAGTCGCTCTTAGCCGGTTTTTTGAATATAATCGAATTGAGTTTTCAAACATATGTCAAAATAAAATGTCTTTTATCAAAATCACTAAGAAGTATTGATATCAACTTTAAAGCAAATAACCCCTAATAACTTTCTAAAATAACTTTCCACCCCTTTTTAAACCAGTTAGGAGATAAATCTCAATAAAATATGAATCACATCTTTCATCAATTCTGTTAAAGAATGTTTATGCAAAATTTAAAATAGATTGGACCAAAGAATCACGTTGTCCCATACAAACTTTGCCCTGCTTTTTCATCCCCTTAGGGATATAATTTCGTAAAATCCGTTCTTAGCTGACCTCTACTCGGCGAAACAAATATTCCTACCAAATTTGAGGTTTGTAGGCCTTATGGTTCCAGAGATATCGTGATGAGTCAATACATAGGTGGAAATCTCTTACATACATACATACATATCATCACGCCATATCCCTTGCAGGGTAGGCAGAGAGAACAGAGTGCCAGAGAACTCTATCTTTGCATACTTCACTCGCTTCCTCAACATTCATAATTCTCTTCATACACGCATATATGTATATATATATAGATAGATAATTATGAATAATATTGTAAATTAGAAATATATATACAACTTTATCATTATAAAAATATTTTAAATAAGTTAAAATTATGATCATAATATAGAAAAAAATACGTGTGGTAGCGGCTACGAATACTACTCTCTCTCGCCACGTCTCACACTCTACTACGTACAGTAGGTACATATATTGCATCATACAGCGCGGCGAAGTGTCGCTCGCCACGTCTCACACTCTACTACGTACAGTAGGTACATATATTGCATCATACAGCGCGGCGAAGTATCGCTCGCCACGTCTCACACTCTACTACGTACAGTAGGTACATATATTGCATCATACAGCGCGGCGAAGTGTCGCTCGCCACGTCTCACACTCTACTACGTACAGTAGGTACATATATTGCATCATACAGCGCGGCGAAGTGTCGCTCGCCACGTCTCACACACTACTACGTACAGTAGGTACATATATTGCATCATACAGCGCGGCGAAGTGTCGCTCGCCACGTCTCACACACTACTACGTACAGTAGGTACATACATTACATCATACAGCGCGGCGAAGTGTCGCTCGCCACGGCCTGTATCGCCACGCCAACAATCAGTTTACCCCTCGCCACCATAGATGTTTCACATCAAAAAAATCAAGGATGTCTAAATCAAAATTCAAGGCAATGTTGATCGTATTTTTCGACATGAACGGTATCGTGATGACTGAATGTGTTCCAGAGGGTCAGACCGTCAACCAGACTTACTATCTGTCAGTTTTGGCAACACTGCGAGAACGAGTTCGTAAGAAGCCCGAGCTGTGGAAGAACTCGTGGATTTCGCACCAGGACAACGCACCTGTCCATAACGCGCTATCTGTGAAACAATATTTGGCCGGTAAGTGCACTCCAGTGCTCGAACAGCCGCCGTACTCACCAGATTTGGCACCTTGCGACTTTTTTGTGTTCGAAGATAGAGTCTGGTTTGAAAGGGACCCGATTTGAGTCGATGGCAGAGCTCCAAAGGCCCCCAACAAAGAACTACTTCGATCAATAGAAAAAACGTATAGAAAGGTGTGTGTGACGAGGGGAGGGGCGTATATTGAAGTGGAGCATTCTAATGTAGAATAATTTTTATAATAAAACCCTTTTTCGTAACCACTCTCGTTATTTAATAGTCAGACCTCGTATACGTCGACTGGTATACCTAATATAGTATTAGTTCAATTGTCTTCCCACTGTGAAGGCAGTGGAAGCCCAGCAGTGGGACATGCATCGACTGCACGCAATAAGAAAACATTTCAAGTTATGATTGACAAGTTAGTAGTGTGTAGGTTGCGCACTGACCTGCAGCAGGTCCTCTCTGGTGGGGAACTCTGATACGATGACGTTCTTGCCGTCGTAGACCCTGGTGAGTGACACGTGGAGCTTGCCGCTGACTATCTTGTGCACGTCATGCGGCAGGTACTTGTGCATCCCCTCCAGCAGCACATTCTGTATGTTGAACGAGGGGCTGAAGGGGCCGAGCGAGCCGGCGCGCGCCTCGCCCACCACGCGCAGCACGTCGCTCGTGATCTCACCTGCGACAGACGCGCACTGCACTTACATATACAACACCACGTGGTTACAAACGGACAACTGTTGCCGCACGCGCCATATTGGAAGTTCGCACCAGTCGCCGTCCTACATATATACAGGTTGGTTGTCACAGGAGTGCGGCGCTGTGCTGCGTGCTCCTAACACTGTTGATATCTAATTACTTGGTGATCTGTACCTAAGTACAAACGATCACACAATGTACCTACCCGTGTGTCGACACCGGTGTGACGCGCCTATAGCTACATGTGCGGTACGTCCGCGCGCCCGGCGATATATGTATACATACGGCGGTGAACTACCAACAGATAGCAATGATACGCTCCGTGCTATACAGTAAGTTCCATCTAACCGCGTCACTGTTGACACGTGTGCTCCACGTGGGTGGGGTGTAGCTGTGCCGGCTGCAGTGTGTACACATTAACTGTAAACAGTACAAGGTGACGTGACGTGACGTCACAAACGTACAGATGTCGCTATCACCGCACCAACAACGACTATATTTAATGAACCGGTAAAAGACCGCGACGCGACGACGTACATACATACATATCATCACGCCATATCCCTGGCAGGGTAGGCAGAGAGAACAGAGTGCCAGAGAACTCTATCCTTGCATACTTCACTCGCTTCCTCAACATTCATAATTCTCTTCATACACGCTCGCCGGTTTCGGAGACTCTTCCACGACGACGTACAATTAAATGTAAAGCCGATACACAATATTTTCTTATGTGTATCTGAAAAATATCTCTTATATTATGGCACAGTGTTTTGTTGCGCCAATCTGAATTAATTAAAATGTATAAACTCTTATTAATTATGTTCAATATATTGTAACAGATACACGCGGTACATATTTGTGTGCCTTTCGTATCACGACATACCATACAATTCAAATGTAATGCAAAAGTTTAAGGCTGGACCAGATCTCACAAGCGGCATTCATTCTCCTCTACTAACTTCGCGTAGTTTTTGATAAAGGAAGGATACACCTTCCCCAGGCCTCTGTCGAAGCGACATTGCCCAGGCCGGCAATACGCCCTTCCCATCTTATTGTGATATTCTCTCCAACATTGAAATCCACATTAAATATTGAAAGCGACAAATGTCACTATTTAGATAAGAATTAAGTAAATGCTCTAATTCCGCGTGGTGACGCAGTAAGAATACAGTTCACCACCTCCTAACTCCTAATCCCCCTCATTCTCATATCTAGTTAAATATCTTTAAAGGAGCAATAATCCTTACTAATATTATAAATGCGAAAGTAACTTTGTCTGTCTGTCGCTCTTTCACGCCAAAACTACTGAACCGATCTAAATGAAATTTGGTAGACAGATAGTCTAGAACCCGACAAAGGACATAGGCCACTTTTTAATGCAAAAAAGAGTTGTAAAGGGGGATGAAACGTTGTAAGAAATTATCATCATTTTTAAAGCCAGAAGCTTGAAACTTATTTTTAGGCTATTGATTAGATATAAATAAATATGACATTAAAATTTCATAAAAAAATATTACCCTTAAAGAGGTAAAATAATATTTTTATTTTGGGATGGAAAACTTTAGTATAGTAACCTTTTACGCGCGAGCAGAAGCTAGTATATGTGTATATATATATATATATGTATATATATATATATATATGTATATATATATATATATATATTAGACTGATTCAAAAAAACCGACTATTTTTTTTTTCTTATTAATATCGAAAATATTGTTGGAAATGACGAAAAAAAATCCTGTGAAGATAAGAGCTCTTAATATTAATATTAAGAGGTGCCGAGTCGAAAATTTCAATTTCCCATTTGATTAACGTGGGAAAATTTTTTTTTCTTACTTTGGAATTTTGTAACTCTTTAACAAGTCATCGGATTGGTTGAGTCAGAACATATTCTTGTAGAGAATTGAACGCTCTACAAAAAAGGTCTCTTATAATTTTTTGATATATTCACTTTTTCAAAAGTTATTCAACGCTAAAGATGAATTGATTCAAAATTTTTACATTTTTCTAATTTTCTGACACAACCATCAACTTTATGAGAAAATTTAATAGGACTTTTTTGTAGAACATTCGATTTCCTATAGGTTATCTCTCAAAAAATTAAAATATTTTTTACAGATTGTAAGTTATTTGCAAAAAACCAAAAATTTTTTTTAAAAGTTGACATTTTTATTCTTAAAATTAATTATCATATTAAACAAATAAAGTTTTAACCTAAAAATCATCTATGGTATTTAACTGAAGAGCTAGCTATAATTTCCTTGTTTGGTGATGAAGTAGAAGTTGAAGTGAAAAAAAAAATGATTGTAAATATTAACTGTCGGAAAGGAAAGAAAGTTAAGGCAAGGAAATTTGAAGTAAAAAAAGATAATTTAAATGCAATATTAGACAAAGATATGAGTGACTTTGTGTCGATAGATTCTCTATCTATTTTCAAAGATTTTGATTTGCCTTACGACTTCATTGAGAAAGATATAAATTCTTGGGCTAGTGATGGAAGTTTTAAAGAGTGTGTGCAATTTTTTACAAAATTAACAGTCGTGAATGATGTGGCGGAGCGTGGTGTAGCATTAATTGAACAATACAATAAGTGTTTCACTAAAAATGAAGAGCAATTACAATACTTATTGCTAGTTATTAGTGAATACAGAAAAAAAGTGCCCAATTGTAATAGAAATTTTTTAGTGTAACGATATAAATTGCTTTTATTATAATAAACATTAAATTTTTAGGTTAAAACTTTATTTGTTTAATATGATAATTAATTTTAAGAATAAAAATGTCAACTTTTTAATAAAATTTTTGGTTTTTTGCAAATAACTTACAATCTGTAAAAAATATTTTAATTTTTTGAGAGATAACCTATAGGAAATCGAATGTTCTACAAAAAAGTGCTATTAAATTTTCTCATAAAGTTGATGGTTGCGTCAGAAAATTAGAAAAATGTAAAAATTTTGAATCAATTCATCTTTAGCGTTGAATAACTTTTGAAAAAGTGAATATATCAAAAAATTATAATAGACCTTTTTTGTAGAGCGTTCAATTCTCTACAATAATATGTTCTGACTCAACCAATCCGATGACTTGTTAAAGAGTTACAAAATTCCAAAGTAAGAAAAAAAAATTTTCCCACGTTAATCAAATGGGAAATTGAAATTTTCGACTCGGCACCTCTTAATATTAATATTAAGAGCTCTTATCTTCACAGGATTTTTTTTTCGTCATTTCCAACAATATTTTCGATATTAATAAGAAAAAAAAAAATAGTCGGTTTTTTTGAATCAGTCTAATATATATATATATATATATATATATATATATATATATATATATATATATATATATATATATATAAATGTATATATACACATATATATGTAGCGGATGTATGCATGGAGAGAAACCTTATTGTGTCTAACAAATTTTTACAACATAAGGACATCCATATGTATACATGGAGAAGGAATGAACAGAAAAGTATAATAGATTTAATTTTGGTAGACAGTCGCCTCCGAAGCAAAATATTGGACGCAAGAGCCTACAGGGGCCCCACAGTCGATACGGACCACTATCTCGTTATTGCGAGATTTAGTGGTCTGTTCAGAAGGTGGAGGCACTGGCGAGAGCGTGTCCACTTCGGAGGGCTTGAAAGAATAAAGGTTGAAAGGTTGCAAGAAGAGTGTGTAAGAGAAAAGTATGCAGAGGGTGTCCGAGAACGGCTGACGATGGCAAGCCAGCCGCAATCGGACATTGAAGAATGCTGGAGAGTATTGAAAGAGAGTATGGTAGACACAGCGCATGGTAGCAAGAAGTATGTGGAAGTTCAAAGAAGCATAGAAACACAAATGGTGATGCATGGTGGGATGCGGAAGTGGCAGCTTCCGTAGAGCAAAAGAAGAAAGCGTGGCTGGACTATGTCTCTTCTTTGAATCTGAATGACAGTATGACTGAACAGTAGAAAGGAATATATCGGCAATGTAAGAATGACACCAAGGCCTTAGTGAAAGAGAAACGTGATAGAGCAAGTATGAGTGCAGAAGATAGGCTGACTAAAAACTTCGAGGGTAACACCAAACTCTTTTGGAGGGAGGTGAAGAAGTCTCGGGGTGGTTGGTCAGCCTTCAGAATGAATAAAATAAGGTCTAAAGGTGGAGACATTCTTACACAAACACAAGACGTGTTAAGCCGATGGAGTGAATATTTTGGCGATATGTATGCGGATGCTACGGTTGGCGCCGGTGTCGCATGTGGTCTAGTAGATCAACATTCGGCGACGGCGTCCTCCGATGGCATCAGTATGGATGAAGTTGAATGGGCGATAAGAAGTTTGAAAAATGGTAAGGCAGCGGGCATTGATATGGTGTCTGCCGAGATGATCAAGCTTGGTGGCTCCTGTGTCCGGGAGGCGTTCCTGTTGCTCCTCAATTTATGTTGGAGCTCGGGAATGGTTCCCGGGGACTGGAATAGCGCAGTCATCGTGCCTTTGTTTAAAAACAAGGGTTCACGTTATGACTGCGCAAATTACAGAGCCATAAGCTTGACCAGTTTGGCAGCAAAAGTGTATGATAAAATTATTGAAAGGAGAATGAGGATGGTGTCCGATGGTTTACTGTGTGAGACACAAGGAGGTTTCAGGAGTGGAAGGGGATGCATGGATCAAGTGTTCTCTCTGCGCAACATTGTGGAGAAGCATCTGGCCCTACGTCAGAGGGTTTTCTGCAGTTTTGTGGATCTGGAGAGAGCATTTGACACGGTTGTACGAAAGGAACTTTGGGACATTTTACCGGAGTATGGTATTAACGGTAAACTGCTGCAGGCTGTGCAATCCAGTTACATGGGCTGTAGAGCCTGTGTGCGGCTGGATGGTGGAATGTCGCCTTGGTTTGACGTCAATATCGGCGTTAAGCAGGGCTGCGTTCTATCAGCCAGGCTGTTTATCATATATCTGGATAAATGTCTCCAAAGGTTGAACGATATGAATGTGGGAGTCCAGATGGGTGACTCAGTGGTCTCTGCTCTGCTTTATGCAGATGATGCAGTCCTGCTGGCAGAGTCAGCGACTGACTTGCAGACCCTAGTCGACACAATGACAGAAGATTGTAAGAAACGGGGTCTACGCGTGAATGTGAGCAAAACCAAAATAATGGTCTTTGAAAGAGATGAAGCCAGAACAGATGTAAGAGTAACAATAGGTAATGATGTACTAGAGCAAGTGGATGAATTTGTATATCTTGGATGTGGATTTAGCCGAGATGGAAGGTACACCACTGATATAGAGCGAAGAGTGAATGCGGGAAATAGAGTGAACGGAGCGTTGGGGCAACTTCTCGGCAGCCACCACCTCAGCCAGAAGGCACGTGTAGCAATACATAACGCAGTGCTTGTCCCAACATTACTGTATGGAAGCGAGAGTTGGGTATGCAGAAAAGAGTATGAAAGTAAAATTAATGCGGTCGAAATGCGATCTCTTCGGAAAATCTGTGGAGTTAGGCTGACCGACCGCATTCGCAACGACGACGTAAGAGAGCGAGTAGGTATGAAAGAGAGTATTGGTGTAAACATGCGAAAGGCAATGCTCCGATGGTTCGGACATGTGGAAAGAATGCCGAACGAACGTCTGGTTAAGAAGATATACAATGCGAAAGTGGAAGGATGTAGGTACCGAGGGAGACCGAGACTAACCTACCTAGATCAGATCGGTCATGTACTGAAGGAAGGTGGAGTCAAGAGTCTCCGAAACCGGCGAGCGTTTATGAAGAGAATTATGAATGTTGAGGAAGCGAGTGAAGTATGCAGAGACAGAGTTCTCTGGCACTCTGTTCTCTCTGCCTACGATACGATATGGCGTGATACGATATGGCGTGATGATATGTCTGTGTGTATGTATGTATATATATATATATATATATATATATATATATATATGTATATATATATATATATATATATATATATATATATATATATATATATATATATATATATATATATATATATATATATATATATATATATATATACATACTAGCACTCAGCCACGCGTTGCTGTGGCTGAGGTATCCCCAGCAACACGTAGTGGTTATGCTAATAAATCGTAGCTTATATGAAACGTTATATGTTTAACATAGTGCCATTTATTAAATACTTACTCAATCCAATCAACAGAAACCGCCATCTGCTAGAATCGTTTGGAGATAACAGATAATTGTGACTGTCAAATAATAAACAAATAATTTGCAATAAAATAATATTGTGACTATAAATTGAGATGGAAGCTATCCTATCTTTTAAGTTGGATCAAACTACACATATTATGCAAATTTGATTCAAATCGGTTAAGTACTTTAAGAGTGTATCAGAGAATGGAGCAGCTGGTCAGAAGGGTGGTAGGTAGTGATGGTAGGAACCCATAACAAACATTTCAAGGGAAAATGTCGATTCCTTAACGAATTAGAAGCATTTGAAGTTTTCAATTTTGTCATAAATTTTTCGTGTGAAACTGATTGAAATGTACCAAGTAAATGATATCTAATCCACAACATATTCATACTTTGTTAAATACTTATTAGAACTTCAGTAAATTAATGATAAAGTTTCTATAAAAAACTCAATCTTCGCCTTTACGAATTACGAACATCTGACTGGTGAATGCCCTTATTTCAATGGCGATGGTCTATTACAGATATGCCTACAAACAGTTTTAAAGAAATGCCGACATACAGAGATGTAGTAAGGAAAAAGAAATAAAATTAAATAATTACCTACTGATGTAGGTAAATATTTTTAAACCTAAAAAAAATATATTAAAACAGTAGGTTTGTATCGGAAATGTAATCCGTCTCTGTATACTTTAGGCTATTAAAATATGTCAAAGGTGCCGCAAACACTTGCCGACATATGTCCGTCCCGTTCCGCCTACTTTTTCGCTCACTCTTGCAAAATAAAGGTGCGCTTACACTGGTCATAGACCGAACAATAAGGTAATAGTCTGATTCTTGTATATAACGATAGGGCAATAGAAAAATCGTCTAATAGAAGTATCACTCAATAGATTATAACACGGTCGCGGCTCCATACCTATGTCGTATTATCTCTGTAACTATTCGTCCAAATGCTATACAGTAAAAGGGAACAGTCTTTTGTTATAAACCCTTAACCATCCACACATCTAAACCACTTTCGCGATTAAAATATTAGTAGCATTGTGTTTAGATTGACATTTTTAAACTCGTAATATCTTTTGAATGCAATGGCCGATTTTAATAATTCAAAAAGTAATCTTTAGCTACTGAAATAGTTTTAAATAATAATAAATTTGTTTGGATAAGGATTAATACAAAGACATGAATAATGTGCTCTCTTAGGCATGGCTTGGTTTTTGTTAACATTTCTTTCGAAAAAGTAGTTATACTGACATAACTATAATAGTTACACATATGGTACCGCAAAGTGTTTTATAGATATTTATATGTTCTTAAATATTGTAGAACATTTTTTTATTCTAACATTCATAGTTTCCGCAGCGATTGCGATGAAAAATATTTTATGACAAGTTTTTTCATACCTTGGTTTACATTATTGAAGTTTTAGTAGGGAACCGTATGATTTTATAGTAAAATATATAGCCTGTGTCATTCATAAATGACGTGGCTTTCTATTGGTGAAAGAATTTTCAAAATCGGTTGAGTAGATCCAGAGATTACCCCCTACAACGTCACAAACTTTACCTCTTTATAATATTAGTATAGAAGTATAGATTTCCTAATGCACAATATAATGTTTTTCAATTGCGTCATTTTAATTTTTCACTAGTTTGCTTATTTCTCTATTTCTTTATCCATTTATTGCCTTATTTGAGAGCTAACCTTATATACTATCTAACTTTCCCTGCTTCACTGTGCAAATTATAAAGAAGAGATCTATTTGCAACTTCATATTTTAACCAATTTACAAAATGTCAATTATACTTTTTTTTAAATTCGTGGCAAGCTATGTACCAGCATTCACGCCCCATCCAATCTAATCAAGATGCTGGAGGGAACAGTGAGTGATCCCATAACCCCCCGGCACATACCGGTCACCGGTACCCGATTCGTGTCATCGGTGACCCGTTCGATTGGTTACCCTTTCGAGTTTCGAGTGCCGGGTGGGAACGTGGAATATAAGAGGTTGTGTGGAAGGTAAGTTACACGAGCTGATATCCGTCATGGCGGACAAACAGCTAGACGTGCTCTGTGTAACAGAGACCAAGCGAAGGGGCAGCGACGCCTGCGATCTTCCTGGTGGCGGGATGGCTCTGTGGTCTGGTGTACCACAGAGCGATCGAGCCAGCATGGGGGTAGGAGTGCTGTTGTCCTCTCGATTGGCCTCAGGCGTGAAGGATTGGCCTCAGGCGTGAAGGATTACGGAATGTATGATCCCAGACTTCTTTGGGTCCGTATAAAACTAGGTGTCACCAAGGTATTCATGGTTGTAGCATATGCTCCCGTAAGATCCTCGGTGGCATCAGACCTAGAGAAGTTTTGGGATAATGTTAGGAAAGTTATATATAGAAGTAAAGAAGAAGTTAAGTAAGAAAATTAAAGTTTTATATAGAAGAAAGAGTTTTGGAATATCTTAACCATGTAAAATTTATGGATGCCCTGCCTGTTCTTAAACTGCTTGTTTGACATGTAAAATTGCAGCAACATGTTCATTTTTAAATTCATTTCGCATGTCATTTTTTATATTGTTCATTTAAAAAAATATATGCTCACAAGATGTACAGGTATAATCATAGATAAAATCATCATAGCTTTTGCAAAATAATATACTTGAGGGATGTGGGTACTTTTTAATACCATATGCCTTCGTGGTTTTTGAAATGTGGTGTATATCGATACTTTCATCAATGATAACTGAAAAAACAAGGTATCCATTATTCGACAGCAAATCTAATTTTTCAGTGGATCCCAACTGTTCAGTTGTCATGTTCCATTATTAAAATACATTTTATTTTCTGCAATAGTATTTATTCAATAATATATTAAGGAATTCTAGACCACCGGACATCTAAGTACTTGTTTTTTTCTTTTCAGTTTATTTATTATGTACGTAGTTTTGGTTACTTTTTACGCAGTCAGGTTTTTTGACTTTTTTAATTATTTTTTTTATTTTATACTTTTTAGTTATGAGTACCTAGATAGCTATAGTTATCTTATTTATTAATAAGTAGGTAAGTACCTAACTATATATAGTTTTTCGACTGAAGTTGAGTACTAAATCGTTAGAAATTGGAGATGGGCGACCGCGTAAGACATTAGATACTTTAGGTAGGACTACCTATGGTATATTGGACAATATACCTACTAGATACTTCAGTATATGTCCATCCACATCCAGTTATATAAATTTTTCGTCTTTTTATCGTAAATTTCTACTGTCTAAAGAACCTATATGTGAGAAAGGATGTTACGAAACTTTAAATCGATATAGATCCTAAACGGCCAGTCAAATCGAAAAATGTTGAGAGAAAACTAATAATGATTTTTAAATACCTATTCAACGATACCCCACTCGACATAGTTTCTTGACTTTATTTTTTTTAATTTTCACAATATGGCGTCCAGTAGTCGCCATATTGAATTTTTATTAACGTCATATCTTTTGTGACACTCGCCGGATTAAGAGGAATCGATTGACGTGCGAATCATAAAAATCGACCCAGGCATTTGGTCTATATAGTGCTTCAAAGGAACATACAAACATACATAAATAAATAAATACATATACATACATACATAGACTGTTAAACACAATACCACTCCTTTGCGTCGCGCAGTCGGGTAAAAAGAGTCTCTTACAGACGACTGTCCAGAATAATCTTATTTTTTTAATGTTTCACTGAGTTTATATGTTATTCCAAAACAGAAAGTTGTGAAACTAATTTTATATTACATACTTTACAAAAAGCGGCATTGCTCTCATTTTTGGATCTCCATAAGCACGATGAAAACATTGGATCCTTCTCCCATTCAACACGATAGTTCTGGTCATATTTTCTAATGCGGACGATACAACTCATTAACGATAGTCTTCGACTGCGCATAAAATGTATATTACATGAAATTTCAAAGCGAAATATACATTTAAGGAGTATTTTTCCCAAGAATGAGAGGTGTCTTCAGAAGAAAAAAATTACATTATTTAAGGGGTTAGGTGGGTTTCAAAATTTCAAAAAATCGTTTTTTTTTTTGCATATCTTATAATTCAATATGTTTAGAATATTCTCTTAAAGTTTTAAAACGATCTGAGTAATATTCTAAGAGATATAAGCCTTCGGATGTTCAAAAAAGTTGATGTTGTTGAAAAAATGTTCAAAAAAAAGCTGAGACTCGAGAAGCAAGAGTTCGTCACAGACAAGAGCAAAAGGATGCCCTGGATATTGCCACTGCAGCAGGCACTTTATTATATGGTGCTGGAATCAATGCTTCTATGTAAATTAAAAAAAAAAATTTTTTCACATGTTATTTGAATGTAAATATTTAATCGCGTTTTTCTCGAAACTACATTTTTGAAATCGGTTGTCACGATTTCTCGAAAACTTATGAACAGATCTCTTTCAAATTTTGCACACTTCTTCAAAATAACATTATCTCTGCTTAAACGAAGGATTTTTACTTTTTCTATTTTAAGTAATTTTTCAAGGCCATGAAGGGTGCAAATTTTACTCAAAATAAGGGTTTTTTGTTCTCAATGCCGCCAAAAATGCATTTTTTTTTGTTTTTTTTTTACATCTTCCAAGCACGAGCTTTAAGCATCTACTAACAGAAAATTTCAGATGAATCTGTCATGAGTTATCCTGACTACGCCGAGAGAACTTTTTTTTGAGGAGTCACAGAAGACGACGTGTCCACGCCTTAATTTTCAATATTTTTCAATGAAAATTTCACAAACTACTTATGAAATATATACCTTTTATATGGTAAATTGATGGAATGAAATATTTTGTTGGTTAAATAAAAAAAAATCGTAAAAATGTACCTGTTTTGGGACTTTGAAACACACCTAACCCCTTAAGAAAGACAGGTTTTTTTTAAATATGTTTATCGCAACTACAGAATGAAACACAGATAATTTAATCCTGCGGAACTTTTTAATATTATGCCAAAATCTGGCAAATTTTCAAATCTGCGACACAGTCTGCTATGTCCTAAATTTGAGATCGAATTCTACTAAAATCACAAAATTCTGCTAAATCTGGTCACACTGCTTGCGTGGTATTTTTTTTAAATGGGTGCCATGGCGGCAGCACGTTTCTTTTTACGCAATAATACAATAAAATGTATAAAAATAAACTTGTGATTTATAAAAATTAAAATAATTAAAATGAATGTTTTACTTATATATTATACAAATAAGTTTATATAATATAAATTAATTTTATATTAGTTTTATCATAACAAAGCTTAATATTGGCACTATCTAACGCAACATGATGGAGTTAAAAATCTCATACAAAATGTCTATAGGCGAGCTGTTAAGACACTGGTGTCTAGTGTAACATTGACGGTGACGCTCGCATGTGTTATGTTAGAGGTCGATATACAGGGTGTCCCAAAATTCAACGATAAGCCGGCACCAGCAGATGGACCTACATATGACTACTCGAGAACAAAAAAGAAAAAAATTCTACCTTGATTTTTTTTTTCATTACGACAAAAAAACCGATTTCTTTAAAAATCGTCATCTTTTATTATATTATTAAGTGCCATTGCTACAATTTTACAAGTAATTCTGTGATTTTTTTTGTATTGGCAAGGTAAGTAGTACTACTATCGATCACAACCATTAAAAATTCCAGAATATCTATAGTTTTTACACAAAAATCAACCAAAACTATGTTTTTTTCATAAATTATGTAAGATTTTGACTTTCAGCTCACTTTCACTCATCACAGTGAAAAAAAAAAGTATGGACACTACTGTGGCAAATAGTATTAAAAATTGGCGCAACTAACTACAATTCTAAAATGGTATAACATTCTAGGCAAACTAGCCACAAAAATATACTTAGGTGTACTGTTTCAAAATAACAACCATACTTCGAAAATTGTTAGTGTTGATAGTAATCACTTCTACTATGTAGCCAAAATGTTTTTGTTGCAAGTTCTCAGAATTTGAATGAGACATGTGCGTAGTCCATAAGATAACATAAGTTAGAAAGAGATAGATATAGAGAGATTAGAATTTACTATATTATTAAAATTACAATAAATGTTCGAATTGTTTGCCATTGGCAGTAATGCAGGCACGACATCGCCTTAAAAATGAACGTTTTATTTTTCTTGCATATCTGATTCTGTTCATGTGATCCACAGCCTGAATTATTTTTTGGCGAAGCTCGTCCAAGGTTGCAATGGGTTTTGAGTAGACTCTGTCCTTTAGACAACCCCAATAGAAAAAATCCAGGGGATTTAGATCGGGTGAACGGGGTGGCCATAAGATAGGACCAAGTCGCCCGATCCAACGCCCTGGGTACTCTTGGTCTAAGTACTCTCGCACAGGGCGGGCATAGTGAGCTGGGCAACCATCGTTTTGAAACCACATGTTTTGCAAATCACTTAAGGGCACGTCTTCTAATAATCCTGGTAACTCATTTTGTAAGAAGTTCAAATAGCTATTGCCATCTATGTTTCCTTGTAACTCAAAGGGCCCTATCACTTTTCCATTTATTATGCCCGTCCATAGGTTAACCTTAAATTGATATTGGGATTTGTCTTCTCTCACCAGGTGCGGATTTTCATTGTTCCAGCTATGAAGATTGTGAAGATTTAAATAGCCATCTTTCTTGCAGGTTGTTTCATCCGACCATAAAACTTTGTCTAAGAATTGGGGATCTTCCCTGTGTTTTTGCAGCATTACACGGCAAAATGCGACCCGCAGTGGATAGTCCCGCGGTAATAACGCCTGCACGCGCCTGTAATGATATGGATGAAACTGGTGACGTTTTAAAATTCTATGTGCAGTACTTTTTGGAATTCCCGTTGCTACTTGTATGCCACGTACAGAGGTAGTTGTATCGCTTTCTATTTCTTTGAGAACTTCTTCATCGTGTTCCGATCTAGGTCTTCCAGCGTTTCTCCTGTCAGATGGTATACGACCCTCCGAAAATGCTTGATGCACGTTAATAAATACGCGATAATCCGGATACCTTTGAAGAGTAGGGTACCTTGCTCGATATAATCTGCTAGCAGCGTTGGCATTGCATCGGCATTCTCCATAAATTAGGTGCATATTAGCGTATTCTAACGCTGTATATGGTAGCGGCATAATGAATGCTAAACACTTGAAAATAAGGCAAAACTTCTTTAAAAAAACACAAAATCACAGTCTAAAATAATGCCAAGTCAGGTCAATTTCCAGGTCACTTAATTCAATCCAAAGTCGTTAGTATCAGAGCCACTTTAATTAAAACAGAACGGTGTGCAGTAAACAAAGAAGTAGAGCGTACTGACTTGCTGTGCTGCTGAGGACATTAATTACTTCTCTACCTGCATTAATGTTACTAAACAATTAGCATCTATCTATCTCCCTCTAACGTATAATCTCTCTATCTCTGTCTAACTTATGTTATCTTATGGACTAAGCACATGTCTCATTCAAATTCTGAGAACTTGCAACAAAAACATTTGGGCTACATAGTAAAAGTGATTACTATCAACACTAACAATTTTCGAAGTATGGTTGTTATTTTGAAATAGTACACCTAAGTATATTTTTGTGGCTAGTTTGCCTAGAATGTTATACCATTTTAGAATTGTAGTTAGTTGCGCCAATTTTTAATACTATTTGCCACAGTAGTGTCCATACTTTTTTTTTTCACTGTGATGAGTGAAAGTGAGCTGAAAGTCAAAATCTTACATAATTTATGAAAAAAACATAGTTTTGGTTGATTTTTGTGTAAAAACTATAGATATTCTGGAATTTTTAATGGTTGTGATCGATAGTAGTGCTACTTACCTTACCAATACAAAAAAAAACACAGAATTACTTGTAAAATTGTAGCAATGGCACTTAATAATATAATAAAAGATGTCGATTTTTAAAGAAATCGGTTTTTTTGTCGTAATGAAAAAAAAAATCAAGGTAGAATTTTTTTCTTTTTTGTTCTCGAGTAGTCATATGTAGGTCCACCTGCTGGTGCCGGCTTATCGTTGAATTTTGGGACACCCTGTATATTAAACTGGACTTGGATTAGATAAGATAGCACTGTACCTACTTCACTATACACATGTGTCACACCGCGCCGACGGTGATGGTTGCATGTGTTATGTTAGAGGTCGATAAAAACTAACAGCCAACCAGTGATGTCAGCATTGTTTAGTAATGGACATAAAACGAATAGAACATCTGTGTTACACAAACAAGTGAGATAAACAAAATGGACACATGTATGTATAACACAGTCAGACATGTCAACAATTGTCCAACTTGGTGCGGTGGGACAATTTGTACAACACAACAACAAATGTAATATCTCAGCTTAACATCTCTGCATAAGGCAAAACTTGAGTTTGTTAAAAGCAATGTTTGCTAATATTTGTGACACTTAAATTCTATTATAATGTTTAGTTCTTAAACATTGTAATGCTTAAGAATCATATACTACTGTAATAGAGATCGCTTATCATAAACTAAACGATCATTTTCAATACTTCTAAATCAAATTAATTACATACTTTATTTCAATAGGTAAAAAAACTTTTTGTACCTACAATATAAGTCCCATAAAATAATGTAACAGGACAGATCTCCAACCATATCCAAGTAGCTGGTCTCCCCGACTTGCAAACACACACAAATGCAGGTATCAGTAAAGTAGCACGGGACCTTTTGTATGTCTGCCGCTTGCCGTGTTCTGGTAACCAATCAATTGCGTGCGTTTGAACAAGGTACTCCTGAATTACCATCTGCAATAACTTTTTATTTGCCAGTTCTAAGATCTTAGCGCTTCCACGTATGTTTTTCTTACAAGGGATCCTCACACACGTAGGAATGAGACCATGATCACGACATCTCTTCAAGAAATTTAGGCATGTTATATATCTTGCGCGCTTTGTATAAAGATACTCTAACTGGCGTATTTTATTTGCAATTTCCAGTCTGTACTGGCTAACATAATGACTTCTAACGGTCACGGGAGGACTGGACCTGGACCGTGATCACTGTAAAGTGTTCGAAACGTCGGGAAATTATAAATCAAATACAAACGCGATAGAATCCGTAAAAGTAGTTTTATTTCAAATGTGTAATACTCGCGTAAACATTAGAAGTCATTAAGGTACTCCTGGATAACTTGATGTGTATATGAAATTGATATTATGCATCTAATATTAAAACAGAGTATTATCTTACCTATAGGCACGTCGCATAGTAGACAGCAAGCTGACAGTGCTCCAAAAGAAGCACCAGATATTTTACCTAACAATAAATGAGGAGCGTATTTTTTAAAACACACCGCAACACCGACATGGTAAATGCCAAGGAAGCCACAGCCCGCGAACGATAAGTTCATTATTCACATATAGTAACTTTCAATAATACCACGACACAACACTTCATACGCGTTCACCAATATACGAAGTATTCAAACGACGCACTCAATTTATCACATCCAACAAATTAAACGGCTTTATTTGATTAGATTATTTTAATCACAGATAATGTTATCGTAATTATTAACATCGAACTGCCCCAAAAGATTTATTGTTATATCTATGCAACGTCCGTCGAAGAAACTCGTTGGTAATTTCACAACAATTACAATTCGACACAATACAATAACAACAACGACATTCGCGAAACATGGACTGACTGCTGAGTGCTGACTAGTGTTGAATATCGATAGTCTACTATCGATAGACAATTAATTGTCTATCGATAGTTTACGTATAAGCAATAGTATCAATAGTATATCGATTTTATTGTAATACGTAAATACTATCGATAGTATCGATAGCTCTCCACGAGCAATACTATTAATAACATGGAAGTAATAAGTACTCTGTACAACAGGAATGAGCTGTTGTCGCAAAATTGAAGCCGAGCGTGAGCTCAGAACTGTACCTTTTATCCCTCTCTGGCGATGGTGACCATATTGAAATATGATTCAAGGACAATATTTATAAAAAAATATTTGTGATCTGACGTCAGCAGATCATTGCTTCAGATGGATTTTAATCGAAGATGCTAATTATAAACTTGCCCTTTGTGGCACTATACATTTCCTGTTTTTGCTTGCTTTTCACACTCGCGTCATATAGGTAGGTACTTATCTACTGGTCCTTGTGGGACACGACATGCAGCTGGACTGAGATAAAATTACGATAAGGTGGTGTGTGGTATATTTAATTAAGAAAAAACAGTTAAGTTTTGTTAGGAATAGAGACTCCTTGCATTGTATAGGAATTGTCTCGTATGAATAATTTTCAAATATAAGAACTCGAAGTGTTCTTTTATTTGACATATATATATAAAAACATAAGACACATTGAAAGTCGTAGAATATACTCTTAAATAAAACGTTTATTCTTATACTTTTATATAGTCTCTTTATTTATTATTGTGATGAATTTCCTGCTTTAGAAATCTTATATAAAACTATTTGTTAAATTTTACATGGTAGCAGAGCGTGAGCGTTAAAGATCAACGTATACCTAAATCATATATTGAAAAATGTCGAACATAAAAATCGACCCCCTCACAAGGGAAAATTATGATACATGGATAATACAGGCTGAAGCAGTGCTAATTCGACAACACTTATGGAAATTCATCCAAGAGACTGATGCTGCTGTTCAAGATAAGGAAGGAGACAGACAGGCAAGGTCACAACTAATCCTTATAATCGCTCCTTCTGAGCTTAAACAAATTAAAAATTGCTCAACAGCACTAGAGTTATGGAATAAACTTAAAAACATATATGCTAGTAAAGGACCGGCAAAGAAAGCCTCCTTACTAAAACAGCTTATATTAACGAGACTGGAAGGTAATGATGTTCGTAGTCATCTTAACTCTAATAATTTCAATATTCTGAATAAAATACCAAATGACAGTCAGGATAACTTGTCGAAATTAGTGAATGATGAAAATGCTAAAACATTAGGTTTAAGATGGTCTTGTAAGTCAGATTCTTTATTTTTCTCGGTGAATATACAATCATACAGTAAAATAATAAGCAAAAGATCAATTTTATCTATTATAGGTCAAATATTTGATCCATTAGGGCTTTTAAGTCCTTGCACGCTTCAAGCTAAGCTTATATTACAAAAGCTTTGGGCATCTCAATTATCTTGGGATGAGCACTTACCTGCTGACGTGAAAAATGAGTGGCTTTTATTTATAAAATCAATACCATTGCTTAATGAGATTTCAATGCCTCGGTGGGTATTGTGTGATGCAAGTGTTCGCTTTGAAATTCATACATTTTCAGATGCATCCTTAAAATCATATTGTGCTTGTGTTTATGTAAGATCCACTTTCGCTAATGGTCACATTAACGTTAAATTACTTACAGCAAAGAGTAAGGTAGCGCCACTTAAAGGTATGACAGTACCTCGCCTTGAACTCTGCGGAGCCTTGTTAGCAGTGAAGCTAGCAAATAAGGTAAAGAACGCTTTAAGGTTTAATATAGACTCATGGCGTTATTGGTGTGACTCCACAGTGGTTTTAGGATGGATCCGCACTCCTAAATCAACTCTTAAGGCATTTGTGCTTAACCGCATAAATGAAATAACTGAAAATACAGACCCTGCTTCATGGGGGTATGTATCCACTAACATTAATCCAGCTGATATAGGATCACGTGCATGTAATGCAAGGCAATTAAAAACAAATTCTTTATGGTGGTCTGGTCCACAGTTTTTAACATTACCCGAGTCTTATTGGCCTACGCAACCTAATACATTAAATATCACAGATTTACCTGAATTAAAAATCCAGTGTACCATAGCTACAAAACAAAATGAGTTCATTAATAAATGCTCTAATTATAGTAAATTACAACGCATTACATCCTTTATTTTACGCTTTATTAACAATTGTAGATTTCCACATAAAAGATATACAGGTCACTTAAGTTTAAATAAGATACGGCTTACCTTATTTAAATAGAAATTGATGTTATTGTAACGAAATATACAATTATATTATTTCTAAAAAATATTTGCAATAATCGTTTGTGTTTAATTTTTTAAGATAATTAGTAGGTACATCTAAAAAGGTGTAACTAAAAAATGCGGTGTGCTTTATAGTGTTTTTATTGTAGAATTTTATTGTATATATTGAAAAATGTTCCATGTTTCATATGGTCAATTGTTACAAAAAAATATTATGGCTGCAGCTGTTACACAAAACGCCGGAGTCGCCGGTATCTTTCTATGACGGTACCACAATTAAAACAAAGGACTATGAATTTCCAGATGCGAGTATTATGCATTTTTGTTTTCAAACAAAGGCTTTTCTATAATAATAGGTATTTCTGTTTACTCAAAAACACTATTGTCATGTAGCGATCCGCCCGCTATGATATTCGTAGGTGATATTTGGCCGCAGTAAACGTGTTAAAGGTGCCAGAGCTGCTTGCTGCAAGTCTTACTTTGTGCAAAATTGTACAATTTGATAAATTTTCTAAAGAGTACACTTCTCTAAAACGTAAAGAACTGTTGTCAGGAAAATCTCCTTTACTTAATTTGAACCCGTTCATGACAAAAGAGGGTGTAATTAGAGTTGGTGGCAGGTTAAGCAATTCTAATTATGATTATAACACTAAGCATCCAATTATACTTCATTCATCACATCACATCACTCTACTATTGTTTAGATATTATCACAAAATTCTAATGCATGCTGGGCCTCAATTGCTGCTATCCGTAATAAGGCATAAGTATTGGACTATAGGAGGCAGAAATTTGGCTAGAAAGGTGACGCATGAATGTGTCACTTGCTGTAGATATTCAGGAAAAACTATACAACCCATAATGAGCAGCCTTCCAAAGGAACGTCTGCATACTAGCTTTCCTTTCAGTAATGTAGCAGTAGATTATGCAGGACCTATCATGATAGCGGACAAAAAGGGTCGCGGCTGCAGACTTGTTGAGTCCTACATTTGCATATTTGTTTGCTTGGCCGTTAGGGCCGTGCATATCGAACTTGTCACTGAACTTAGTACAGAGGCATTTATTGCCGTACTAAATCGGCTTATAGCTCGCAGAGGAAAACCTCTCAACATATTTTCGGACAATGGTACTGCCTTTGTTGGTACATTTAACGAATTATCCAAATTTCTTAAAGCAAATTGTGATGATATTATTGCGTACGCATCAGAACAGTTTATAAATTTTAAATTTTCTCCAGTATACAGTCCACATTTTAACGGCCTTGCCGAAGGTTCTGTCAAGTCAGTCAAATTTCATTTGAAGAGAATTTTGTCTCTTGCTCACTTAACGTATAAGGAAATGAATACAGTTTTAATTCAAATCGAAGGCATACTAAATTCACGACCGTTAACTCCTCTTTCATCGGATCCTAATGATCTTGTTCCTCTTACACCTTCTCATTTTCTCCTGGGACGAACTGTCAACATGTTGCCATCTGTTCACCTGGCTGAAAACCCACAAAATATGAACACACTTACCCGTTATAAAAGAGCGCAGGTGCTCGCAAATCATTTTTGGCAGAGATATTACAAGGAATATATCTCGGAGCTGCAAAAACGCGTTAAATGGAAGAGGAACGACAAAGGGGAGCTACATCTTGGAGACATGGTGGTTATCAAAGATGATCGCCTTCCGCCGAATCGTTGGTTCCTCGGACGAGTCATCCGCCTGTATCCTGGTGCTGATGGCTGTACACGCGTCTTCGATATCCAGACTGCCGTGGGAGTCCTAAAACGGGCATACAACCGGATCTGCCCGCTGCCTATCTGCAATGTCGTGGAACAGGATGTTCCACCCGGGGGAGCCTGTTAACGCCGATGCGTCCCGAACGTGTGGAGCTGGCAACACAGAAGCGTTCAAGAGACATAACAAAATGGCCGGTCGCCGCTCCACCTTGCGTGCTGCGCAAGCGTCCTTTTATTAAAAATTATTCTTTGTAAAAATCATTAAATTCATTAAAATACATCAAGAATTTTATTCATCGACCTGCTTGGCGTGTACAGATAGCAAGCAACTATGCGATAGTATTGTTGTCTAAAGTTATGTTATGTAGTAAGCCAAGTACTGCCATTATTATTAAAGAAATTTATTTAAATTTGCGTCATCATAGAGTAGAACAAATTTTAGTCAGGTGAATAACATTAAATTTGTGATACTTACAAAGTGAAACAATTATAATAGCAATACTTGCTGCTGTCAATATTTCTTGAGTTTCGATGAGTATGTGGAAGTATTATGTCATATTCTTGGATTATTTCATTTTTCTAGTGTGTTTATCACTATCACACAGTGTTATATTACATTCATTGGTATATACTAAGACAAGAAAAAGTCTTTTCGTAAATAGTCTGTATAAACTTTTAATACAATTTCTTTGGCTGTACTAGTTATATCTGGCTGGTATTGATAACAAAAAAGTATCATTTAAATAAAGAAACAATTTAGTAAAATGTTATTTTCCGTAGTCTTTCATTTTATTTTCTTTTTGTTAAAATGAGTCAATTCTATGAAGAAATTCGACATATTTTAAAACGTTATTACAAAAAAGATACATGCAACGCAAGCTGTGAAAAAATTGTGACGTTTATGGACCTAATGTGGAGTCAGAGAGAGTAACACAAAGTTGGTTTAAATGTTTTCAATTCGGGAATTTTGATGTCAACGTTGTATCTCGCTCATTTCATTTTCAATTGTATATAATATACAATTGATTCTGGATTCAGTTATATATATATATATATATTTCTATATCCCTATAATATGAAGTTACATATATGTAAGCATATTTTTAATAGAGCCTTCTAGATGGATTTCATTGCAATCGAGCGTACAGAGAACTTATGTTTTTCGAACCCTGTTAAATTTATTTCACTAGGTTAATATTGCTAAAAATACAACAAATCTAATGACTAATTGCGGCCATAATTCTGTGTAGAATTGTAACTCAAAATTCCTGATTATGTTTTTCTTAATTTTGTTTAATCGAAACTTTCAAAACTAATAACTACAATAAAATTTTACAATAATAGACATTCTGAGTTTCATTAGTATACTGAAACAAACCATTTTTTTTATTTTATTGCTTATAGTGGCGAACGAGCAAGCAGCAGCACACCTGATGGTAAGTGTTACTGCCGCCCATAGAGCTTGGCAATACCAAGGGTATAGCTTAGGCCGCTGCCTACTAATAAAATCCCCAAACCCACCCACTTGGGCTGCCGGCTTTCTCGCTCACCGAACGAAGCGCAATAGCACATTGCGGTTACTCAGACGTCGATCTTCTGCGAGAGTGTGGTACTACCCCGGACGCAATGGCAAGCGGCTGTAGACAGAAAACTGTCAACAGTGTGGTACAAGTACAAGGTACCACTTACATTCATTCACACTCCCATTCTGGCCCAATTGTTCAGAAGTCTCGGAGCATTATAATTTTACTCAACTTTCAATGGCTATTGATCTTAACCATTATTAGCTAACTTGGGCTTCAAATTAAGAACGCAAATGCACGTTACTGCTAGAAAAGTCACCACAAAATTCACTGAAAACAAGCAACAGGGACACAACTACGGTATTTATATTTTTAAGCAATACTATTGAAAATTTTCTGGCAGTCAATAGCCCGAAATAATCGGTACTATCGATAGTATCGATAGTTTTAGGTTAAAACTAATGATATTAACAATACTATCGATAGTATTGATACTATCGAATGAATCACTATCGATAGTATCGCCGTTATTAATAGTATTGCTCGTGGAGAGCTATCGATACTATCGATAGTATTGATATGTGACGATACTATCGATAGTATGAATACTTTTTGAGGTTAACTATCGATAGTCAAACTATCGATTTTTATGCAACACTGCTGCTGGCTGATACGTCTGATATACCACTGACACTACTGACAGTGACTGTCACATCAGGCTAGGGTTGCCGCCACGAAGTATGGTTGCTTTCCATTTAGTTAACATAGAGGGACTCTGTGATACATTGTGAAACACTGCCAAACACTGTGTAAAAGTTTAAATGAAACAGCTAGTTGTCTCAAAATAACACTAGAGTGCATCAATATCGCAAAATTATGGGCGTTGTATACCTAAATGCAAAGTCTTGGCTCAATAATTTATAAACATAACCACATTATCAGGGCTCACTTCAATAGTGCAATATTTACATTTGAACATTTTTATTAAATTTTAATTAGCAGTAATGCTGGGGCCACACTAACGAGAAATGCCATTAATTATTGCGATAATGGACGTTAACCGCAGGTGTAGCCAGGACTTAACGCGATCATTTGACAACGGCATTAACATTGCCGTTTGGCGTTAAGCAATAGCTCAAGTGGCGGTTCATCAAAGATATTAACGCGAGAATTAATGCAATGCAGCGGTCACACTACGTTAGTGTCAGTGTGCATTTGTATCATCCACCATCTTCTTTTTAATTGTTTCCTTTTTTCCTTCATTCGGTAATGATTCAATAAATACAAATAATAAAAATTTACACTCATGAAATACAGAACTCTGTCAACGTCCATCTTGCTTCAATTCAAGTAAAATTAACGTCGTTTTTATCGCCAATGATGAGCATTCACGTTGACCGTTCAAGTGTAGCCACCCACTTAGGCGCGTTAAAAATTATCGCAATAATTATCGCGCTATTGGACATTGACGTTAGCCGCTACTGTGGCCCCAGCATAAGATACAAGCTCAATTTAATAATCTCAATTAATACTACTAGAATATGCCGTAAATAAATTGCGAGGTTAAGTAATGATACTTAATTCAAGCAAAGTAGTACCTATATATTTAAAGTACTCTATGAAAGTAGGTAAGTATCTGTCAAACATCACTTTTTCGAGTGTCGAACAGTGTACGCCTGTGTTCAACAGTGTCGTTGATGGAAAGCCCTTTATCGACCACTGCGTCACTTTTTGTATTAAATGGAAAGCACACTATATATATAAGGAGTCAAAGAGAGTTACGGTATAGGCTTTTCCATAGTATTCATGAACGCAATAATCAACCCAGATCTTAGTTCTCATTTTTGCCTCTGGCTGCACAAGGTTTAGGACGTACCGATGCTTTTATTATTATTACACTTAAATACGTGTTGGCTCGCGAATGTTGAATTTAATTAATTTAAATATAAAATTCCAGATCTGTTGATCGTTTTGTTTCATCAGCAGAGGTCTCACTATGTGAAATGTACTGCAGCCTCTTCCTGGGAAACGTATAAGAACTCAATGCTATACTAGCTGGCCTGCCAAAGTAGCGATTGCTGTACTCGTCTCATCTGTGGGGTAGGATTACGTTCAATAGCGAGCGAAATGGAAACGGAAAATCAACAAAAATAGAACGTCTAGTTCTGTTGCTTAAAAAAGATTTTCTCAAACATGCTTGGCAATTTGAACATTATTTTGACAACCTTCTTCGACACAAATCGATATTTCTGTACTGACTAAATACATGCGAGCAGCGGCCGGCAAAAAATGTATGAAAATCTATATATGTCGTGTTTTAGCGGCCAAATAAATATATATGTAAATTCATATCTATCGTGTATTTTAAAAATGGAACGATTTGTTACTTCAAAACATGGTAACCATATAGGCAACTTATCAGTTTTGTTTAAATTTCGAACTGGCTTGAATAACAAACGGAACAGAAAAGCACTATACAAGCCTTGGCCGCAACTAGGTATTGATGGACATATACGTAAGTATATGTGCCTCGGCTACGCCTCGGCCCACATTTACACGTTCGTCCATCAATGCCTCTTTTGCTGGCCGCTGCAGTAATGTACTATAACGTACCTGTGTGAGTGTAGTCTCAGGTATTACTTCTCTAAGCAAGAATTACCTGATTGTTGGCAAAAGTAAGATTCAAAATGATTTTCATTATTTGTATTGTAAGTTGAAAATATTAAAAATATCAAAACAATTTTCATTCCTCCATTATCTGCTCATTCCCTTAGCTGCTGGAGGATTTCCAGAATATCTATTTTTAGTGAGTCTAAATATAATAAAATTAAGAAGCTGTTTCATACTTCTTAATTCTTAATTCAATAAGATTCAAATTAAACTTTTTATAAAAAAAATGTAAACCGACTTCAAAATAGGATCAGCCAAAAACCATACTTATTTAAAACACTAAAAACCGAAAAATAAAATGAACTATTTAATTCTTGACTAATTCTAATAATGTATTAATTTTTATAAAATATAATTACAATGTAGGCTAGAAATCCACTATCACGATTTGAAGTCGATGCCAAGCCAAATAGGTACACTATATCGCATTCAAACCATGTCGCGCTTGTGACTGAAGTGATCTGATCGCGCAAGCGGTTAAGCGATTTGATCCATACGGGCAGACGTCGTTGACGGTTGTGTCAAATGGTATTAAATTTGTGGCGTTGTAGTGTTCTGAATACATCTCATAATTCTTATTTCCTTTAATAATTTGATTTTTGTTAATTTTTCACCCTGTGTGTATATCATTAAGCTTATTGTTTTTTGTTAATCTAAGCTTGGCACCGACTTCAGATCGTGTTAGTGAATTTCTAGCATACATTGTAATTATATTTTATAAAAATTAATACATAATTAGAATTAGACAAAAATTAAATAGTTCATCTTATTTTTCAGTTTTTAGTGTTTTAAATAAGTATGGTTTTTGGCTGATCCTATTTTGAAGTCGGTTTACATTTTTTTATAAAAAGTTTTATTTTTGAATTTTTAGTGTAAATAATCGTAGTTAAGTAATAATTTTAACGAGTTCATATAAATTCAATTATTTATTAAATAAAACGCTATGAGTTGATCGACTAAAAAATGCACATGGCACGAGGAAGAGTAGAAGTAGGGAATCAAAATAAAAAAATAAAGAACGTATTTCGAAAAAATGGAAACCAAATGCTGTATCTCGTTGCCAATGGTTTAAATTTCACTGTTTCAATCAATTCGCGTATAACACCATATGTGCTATCGATACGTCACGTGAGGCAACAACTTAGGTATGAGATACTACCAACATCCAAGTGATGTAAATAACTGTGACGGTTTGATGCAATTGTTAAAACTAGACATAGGCTCCAGAGTCGTGGTAGGATGCAATATCTCTCTCATTAAGGGCTTGGTAAGCAGGCAATAGGAATAATATCCAAACTTGTAGGCTTCCCCTTCGTTGTGACCAAATTGAAACAGGCTAGTTAGCTGATTTGATTTTTATAAAATTTGATGACGACACTATTGGCACAAAAGTGAAAGACAGTGAAGGGTTAGTTGCCATAGTGCCTGTGTCAACCATATATCAGGCAACGAAAGGTTATGGGATATTGAACGGAAAATGCTTTCGCTAATTCTGTGTTGGGCGGTTACGGTATATAAATTCTAGGGTACTTTACAAAGACTTAAACAAAGCTGTCATTGATTTAGGTAAAAATAAATTGGCAATGATCAGTTTTATATTGCACTGAGTTGTGTAAAGACTCTAGAGGGACAGCTTTTTGCGACTTAGGGTCTAATAAACTACTCAAATCAAAAGACTATACCAGGAGAAGGCGTAAGCCAAAGAATAAGACGGTTCTAAATAGGTACCATACAATTATCCAATACGGCTGGATCTGATCATCTCACCTAATATATCTCAGTGTCTGAAGGCACAAGTCTATGAACAGTGATGATTTATGACATGAAAATGTGGTCCCTAAATGTGGGTCTCGTAACAAAGATCATATATCGGCAACATAAATAATTACCTAACTCCTAATCGTTATGGAGTAGTACCTTACATTATCAGCTTACGTGATTAACTTGAAAGAATACAGTTAAAGGTCTATGCGTGCATATGATATTGAAAGAATTGTCCTCCAACTCCTAGCCACTAAGGAGATGTACCTTCCATCACCAGCTCACCTAAATGAGATCATCACTGCCAGATGCAAATATTTGAATAGCTTTTGAAAATATATAAGACACGTAATATGTGCCTATAAAATTTGAGGGTTGCCCTCGATTTCCAGGAATTTCCATCATCAGATCATGATTTGGTGACAATGGGACAACCTCGGGAGTTAACTTGAAAGAATACAGCTAAAGGTCTATGCGTGCGTATGATATTGAAAGAATTATCCTCCAACTCCTTATCGTTAAGGAGATAAATCTTTCATCATCAGCTCACCTAAATGAGTTTATCACTGCCAGATGCAAATATTTGAAGAGCATTTGAAAATATATGAGACACGTAATATGTGCCTATAAAATTTGAGGGTTGCCCTCGATTTCCATGACTTCCCATCATCAGATCATGACTTGGTGACAATGAGACCACCTCTGGAGTATACCCTTCAGAAAGAGGAAACAATTTTGAAAATCGGCCCACGATAGACAAAAATATCGCTTAAACATACATAAAAAAATGAAAAAAATACATACAATGAAACATAGAACCTGCTCCTTTTTGAAGTCGGTTAATAAAAGTAGGTATCACCGCAATATAAAAGCCCCTATTTCACCTTCAGGTGATGAAAATTGCTCGTATATTTTGTTTCCTTAAAAATAAACTGTGACAGAGGTAAACAGAAAGTTATTTATTTATTTATTTGGTTTACCAACAGTTGTATACACAAATTCTTATAAATACACATATTAAATTACAAATAACAGTGTAACATCTAATTAAAGGTAAACACCACGTGCACAGTCAATTGGATTATTTGAGCACACAGAAAACAAAATGTTTATAAGAACTAATTCTAACCATCTAAACTATTGTAATACAGGAACACATCATACGATACTGCATAATGCTCAGATTATTTCATTTTCATTCATTTTAATGACTTTATAGACTGTAGGTACTACAAAACATTGAGAGAACCATCAGATAGGCAGTTAAAGATTTGACGTTTCATTTGAAATAGAGAGTCAAAGTGTACATCAATCACATCGCTACAGCTATTGATAATCCTGCAAAACCTAGCATATGGAGAATTAGCACCCAAAACCGTTCTCCTGTGAGGTAGATAAAGTGGTGTGATCGAGTTGCGAGGGATTCTTGTGTGAGCACGGAACTTGAAAAGAGATAGCAAACGGGGACAGTCAACACTATTGCACGCCTCATAAGCGAAGCGTTGAGGTCTTGCTCTCGATATATGAAAATCAAGCACTTTTCAAACTTAAAAATGATTGTATTTTTCTCACATTGCACTTATAGGATAATATTATTATACACATGTCAGGAAAAAACATTCGTCTAAACGTATTTGATATTTTTAAAACCCAATTATTTTGTTTAAAGTAAGAAAATAAAACCGGAGGTGTCAAGGGACACCCGGATGGAACGAAGTTCTATTTTAATTATATAATTTTTTTCTGCCTTAAGCGATTTTTATCGTTATATTTTAGCCAATTTGCAAAATATCTTTATAAATTATAGCCTATGTGTTATTCTGATGTGCAAGCTATATTACTATAAATTTCATCAAAATCCATTCAGTAGTTTTTACGTGAAAGAGCAACAAACATGTTCACATCCATACATTATTACAAACTTTCACGTTTATAATATTAATAATAGGATATACAATTCCACTAGACTACCAAAACTTTTCGGCCCCGAGCTCGAACGCGAGTCGGCCACGCGGCCCGGTCACGGGCGAAAATAATTTCGTTGCGCATTATTTTGATTTTGCTATATCTCTTAAGGTATTGATTTAATTTGCATGGTCTGAAGGAAAAAAAATATCTTCATGAAATGCTCAAGCCAACTAATGTATTTAAAATGATAAGAATTAATACAGTATTTGTGTAAATAGCTTTTCAATTACCGTTTTATAATAGAACATTTTTTAAAGTATTAAAATGGATATAGTATGTTATCCTTAAGAGATAGATATATACCATCGCGGACTTTTTTGTAGGCCTTTTTAAGCTGTATAATACTGTAGTACTTTATTTTGATCTATTTCGTAGGGTTCAGCCAGCGTTTGCAATGTAAGCGCAAAATAATGTGTTTATTTACGACATCACATTAGAAACCTCTAAAATTATCAGTGTTTCTCTAGTACATTATGCATATATTATACATATAAACCTTCCTCTTGAATCACTCTATCTATAAAAAAAATCGTCGCGACACCACACTGTTCAATGCGAAATAGAAATGAAAATATCTGGCTTGCTTTCTATAAGAGAACCGACGAGCGACGCCGCACAGCTTACAATAGCTTACTATAGCAAAAAGTGTCGTGACAACTTTTCGTAAGAATTTTTTCCGTCTAGCCCCCTTTCACAACGCGCGATAAGGAACTTCGTTCCAAAAGTTGATTAAAAAAAAATATTCGGGCCGTCCGGATGTTACCGTAAGTATCTGGAATTATCACGACCGTAAAAATGGATGTATCGATGTTTTTCTTTTATTAAAAGCTTCACAATCGCAACGCGCTGTTTCCTTTCGAAAATGGCTTGGTAATTCTTTGTCGTTTAATTGCAATTAATAAAAAACTAAACTGCTTAGTCATTAGTGTATGTATACTTCACGAAGTATAGATACACAGGAGTCCGAACGTAATGTTAAAAGAATGGTCTCAATTTAGGGGACAGAACTTTTTGCCGGTAGAGCGCGCCACTCTTCAAGAAATACTTATTCGTTTAAAATTTTAAATCTTTACATGGGAAGTTTTGTTGCTATTAACAGCTGTGAAAAGTTTTGTATAAATGATAATGCATCATTGCTGTGTATTTGGATGTAGGAAACCAGGGAACCATTCATTTCCAAAAGAAAAAAGCTAGAAAACTATGAGAAGCAGCAACTCGTAAAGACTTTCATCCCAAAGAACATTTGAAAATATGTTCAACATATTTTAAATCCGAAGATTTCATTCAAATTGGAAAGCATTCAGGTGATTTAATCTCATTTATAGAATAACATTTACTTTTATCACCTAAAACAAGTATTTATGATTTTATTCCTAACATAACCTAAAATCTTAATTATTATTTCCAGGACTAACTAATACCAGGCGCATATTAAAGAAGGGAATGGCCTTCAGTATTTCCATGGACTAAAATTGAAGATATAAAGTCTGAACAAAGGCGAGAACGTGATCAGCGCGTGATTCTAAACGAAAATTGTGTTTTTCATATATTGAAAAGTGTGATGGCTTAGCTCATACTCCAAGTGCTACTACAGCTACATGCAATACTTCATCCAAGGCGACAGCATTGGACTTTGGCGTCGATTGTGTTGAAGAAATTGTGATCCAAGAAAATAGTGTATATAACTTGGAAAATGTGCAAAATGATATTGGTATTGTTCGTGAATGTGCAACTCAAAAAAATTACCAATTTTACACAATAGAATCCTTTAGGAATTATGCTAAACGTATTGGCTTTTTATACTGGATTTGAATCATAAAGCAAATTTATGTTTGTGTTTTATATTTTGTGCCCTGAAGCCTATTCAATAACCTATAAAAGAAGTTCTCTTAGGTCTGAGTGTTGAAGACCAGTTCTTTTTGACGTTAACGAAGTTGAGGAGAAATAAGGAAGACTATAAGCTATTTCGTTTTTTTGATGCAAGTTCCTGTATTGTATCAAACATATTTATTACATGCATTAACTTTTTGCATCAAATGTGGTCAATGCTGAATATTTGATAGCCTGACAGGTAATTAGTGGATTTCTACATGCCTGAAGGATTTAAAAAATATTATCCTTCTACTAGAGTCATTGTAGATTGTACGGAAATACCTATACAACAACCTGTTAAACCATGTATACAAAGAGCCGCATGGAGTTCATACAAGAACCGTTCTACTGTTAAGTATGAAGTAAGTCATTTTTAAGGCAAAAAGTCAGTTGCCTGGTATGACCATTGTAGCAGATTGGAAACTTTCTTCAAAGAGAATATACATTGTATGTGTTATAGGTTTAACTAAAATCTATTGTATATTCCACAATTCTGTGAATATTATATTCCTCTCTTGTCAAAAATATATTTTGTATGTGTTATGTATATAATATATTTTGTATGTGTTATGTATGTGTTATGTGTATACATGTAACTTCCATGAAAATATTGTTAAAGTACAGCATAACTTCTTCTACTCTGTATTTTTTAACTTTAATAAAGTTTTCATTTACTATTTTTGTATTTTTATTTAAAACAATTTTTATAAAGTAAATAAACTCATTTATCAAAGTAAATTCATTTAATCAATAATTTAACAATGACATGTGGGTATTGCTTAACATTTAAATTATTTATAGAAACATTTGAGATACTTTAAACTTTAACAAACAGATGTAAATATCGCTTAATATTAAAATTATTTAAAGAAACAGTTGGCATACATTTTACTTTAAAAACCACATTATAAGTATTGCTTATTATTAAAATAAAAATTATTTGTAGAATCATTTGGCGTAGTTTTTACAGAGTACTTTGTCTAGTACCTAATGCTGGTCGGCGGGCCACCGAAGTCAAAGATCGGGTACCGGTGGCCCGCTCGCACGGCGAAGAGAGGAGTTTGCAGGGTGGGTTCATGGGGTTGCGTGCCGCCTCTTCTGTCGCCCCGGACGTTTTTGTCGGGGCGCGTTTCATCACTAATTGCATAATAATTATTTTTGCTTGTAAGGGCACTTTACCTCTAAAATCGCTTCTTTGCCAATAAGTCTATCAAGAGACGCCCCCAAATATGGCTTATTTTTAGATAAAAACAATCCACATTTCTGCACCTTCATTGCAGTACTTCATAAAAATGTATAGGCCCTGACTTAGTCTTTTCCATGTAGTGATTGTTTGTATTTGAACTCTAATGTATTCACAATTCTTTGGGCTACCTTATTTTTGCTTTTATAGAAATTGCTTTGCAACATGTATGGAAGTAACTAGCTGTTATATGATTTCTGCGAATTTTATGCCATTCAAAGTTATCAGCCTGATTTCTCGTCAATTGTTCAATATCTCTTATATTGCTGTCTGTTATATCACCAGATTGGTCACATATTGAAGGAAGGTGGAGTCAATAGTGTCCGAACCGGCGAGCGTGTATGAAGAGAATTATGAATGTTGAGGAAGCGACAGAGTGTCAGAGAACTCTATCCTTGCATACTTCACTCGCTTCCTCAACATTCATAATTCTCTTCATACAATATTATATCACAATGATGTAAGTTTAGCAAAATTTCTTTTTCCAGGTTTGCAGCATATCTATCTTACCCGTGAGTGATCGTAAGAGATGACTAAGGGATATAAAACGCATATAACATCTATTGCAAGAGAAGGAAAACTCGAAACAAAACCCTATACCAACACATCTGACCAGCGTGGTATAGTGGGTTAAGTTCCCTCCCATTACGGAGGAGGCCCAAGGTAATTTGTCAGCTTTAAGAGGAGATCCAAAATAGTTTAAAGGCCTAGGAAAACTTTGCAGATGTTGTGTACATGAAACATTTACAATAATTTTTCTTTTCGTCCACTTACACAACCATGAACAGCACAACACCTTCCCATTTCTTTTTAATATTATTTTATATTTAAATTAATTAAATTCAACAATTTCAACATTCACGAACTAACGCGCGTTTACGTGTAATAATAATAATAGCATCGGTATGTCCACGAAGTATAGATACATACATGTATATATATATATATATTCATGTGTATATATATTCATGTGTATATATATTCATGTGTATATATAGATATATGTATCTATAATTCGTGGGTGCGATCTTAACACTAGCGTAGCCAGTGGCAGAAAAAAGAACTAAGATCTGGGTTTATTTTTGTGACCAAAAATACTATGGAAAAGCCTATACCGTTCGGACTCCTGTGTATCTATACTTCGTGGTATACTTTATGAAAATTGGGTTGGTTTACATTTTTTGTTCGTCCATTCAGACAGGCAAAGGAAATAAATCCCATTCAGCCTATACAGCTATGTTTAGCTCTACGTCGAGAATGGCACGAAATTTCAAAAGTAGTTTCTTTTCTTTCATTACGAGTATGTACAAGCTTTTATTTAGTTTCATCTGTCCCGTTGTCTGTAATCAAATCTTGCAAGTTAAATTTGATCCCTTTCCTGGTTTCCGACTGAGCTGAAATTTTGCATGCATGTATAAATTAGATGACAATGCAATATTATTGTGACATAGAGCTGACCTGATGATGGACCTGGAAGCTGGCCATAAGAACTCTGTAATTAAACGACCCCCCCCCGCAACCCCATCGAAATTGAGCTTATTTCATTCGTCTTGACGAGTACTTTGAAATTATATGGAAACCAGGGTCTGATCATGGACCTGGAAGCTGTCCATAGGAACTCCGTCATTAAGCGACGCAATCCCATCGAGTTTGGGCTCGTTTGATTCGTCTTGACGAGTACTTTGATACTATATGGAAACCAGGGTCTGATCATGGACCTGGAAGCTGTCCATAGGAACTCCGTAATTAAATAACGAAACCCCATCGAGTTTGGGCTCGCTTGATTCGTCTTGAAGAGTACTTTGATACTATATGGTAACTAGGTTCTGATGATGGACCTGGAAGCTGGCTATAGGAACTCCGTAATTAAAAGACGCAACCCCACCAAGTTTGGGCTCGTTTGATTCGTCTTGACGAGTATCTTGGTTGGCGTGAATATGCAACTCCAACAAATTAGGGGAAAAAGTTCGTTCCGCTTATTATGAATGTGGATTATGTCTGATTGATTAGATGGATGGAACAACCCGAATAATAAAAATACTAAATAAATAGTAAAAATAAAATTAAAGAAAAACATTTTTTTAAAAACAAGCTTTTATTGCTAACAAAATAAACTAAAAAGTTAAAAATAAATTAACTCTAATCAGACATATAACACTTGTAACGTTATACGTTCATTGTAACCTTTAACGATAATTAAGCTTCTTCGTCTACAACAAAATAATTCCATATCGTACATAATTATATATTTTTAACACTATATTTATTAAATCTGCCCGTTTTTATCACAGTCCCAATTTTATAAAAAAAGTGTATTGCATTTTTTAGCAATTAATAAACAGCTTGCTTTTAAAAAAGGATTTTTTTTCTTTAATTTTATTTTCATTTCTGGCATTGACTAATCATCATTTCAGCCCATCGCCGTCCACTGCTGGACATAGGCCTCCCTCATGGTATGCCACAGAGTGCGGTTCTGTGCCGTCTGCATCCATCGACGCCCAGCAACCCTCACCAGATCGTCTGTCCACCTAGTGGGGGGGCGTCCTACACTGCGTCGTCCGGTACGTGGTCGCCACTCTAGAACCTTTTTTTCCCCAGCGGTTGTCGGTTCTTCGAGCGATGTGGCCAGCCCATTGCCACTTCAGCGTGCTAATTCTTCGTGCTATGTCGGTTACACCCGTTCTTCTGCGGATTTCCGTATTACGGATTCTATCACGCAGAGAAATCCCGAGCATAGCTCGCTCCATAGCACGCTGAGCGACTTTGAGCTTGGTTATGAGGCCTACATTTAGGGACCACGTTTCCGTGCCGTAAGTCATCACTGGTAACACACACTGGTTGTAGACCTGTGTTTTCAGACACTGAGGTATGTTGGACGAGAAGATCCTCTTAAGTTGCCCGAACGCTGCCCAACCGAGTTGGATTCGTCGGCTGACCTCTTTCTCGAAATTGGATCTACCTAACTGGACTGTTTGTCCAAGGTAAACATAATGATCGACAATTTCGAGAACCGCATTGCCAACTAGGACCGGTACAGGAATGACATGGGCATTTGACATGACTTTCGTCTTGTCCATGTTCATTCTTAACCCCACCAGTTGGGATACCCTGCTGAGATCGTTGAGCATGGTGCCAAGGTCCTCCATGGATTCTGCCATAACGACGATATCGTCTGCAAATCGAAGGTGAGTGATGTATTCGCCGTTAATGTTAATACCTAGTCCGGTCCAGTCTAAGAGCTTGAAGACATCTTCCAGTGCAGTGGTGAACAGTTTCGGAGAGATGACATCTCCCTGTCTCACGCCTTTCTGCAACTGGATCGGTTTCGTACTCTTATCCCGGATACGGACTGACATTGTGGCGTTCCTATACAAACACTTCAGCACTTCTATATAACGATGGTCGATTTGGCACCGCTGAAGGGACTGCAGCACCGCCCAAGTTTCGACTGAATCAAAGGCTTTCTCATAGTCCACAAACGCTATACACAGAGGCCGATTGTACTCCTCGGTCTTCTGGATAATCTGCCGAAGCGTGAGAATATGGTCTATGGTGCTATAGCCTATTCGGAAGCCAGCTTGTTCGGACGGCTGGAAGTCATCAAGCTTGCACGTGAGTCGATTGGTAATGACCCTCGAAAACAACTTGTAGACGTGGCTCAAGAGTGAGATGGGTCTGTAGTTCTTTAGAAGAGCTTTGTCGCCCTTCTTGAAGAACAGCACCACCACACTCCTGGTCCACGACTCTAGAACGTCGCCCCCGAGGATAACGGAATTAAATAGCTTTTGAAGGACTTTTAAGACCGGCTTACCGCCTGCCTTCAGTAGCTCTGCCGTAATTCCGTCATCTCCCGGTGCCTTACCGTTTTGTAGTTGTTCGAGAGCCATTCTGATCTCGCACAAGCTAATGTCCGGGATTTCTTCGGTATAGTGCCGAGTTAGCTTGGATCTGGGATCTTGGACCAAGCCGACAACAGGACTTCGGGATGATTTATATAACTGTCCATAGAACCTTTCGACCTCTCCCAAGATCTCACCCTGGGATGAAATGGCAGTGCCGTCATCGGTCTTCAGCTTAGTCAATTGGCTTTGCCCAATAGACAGATCTTGTGCGAACACTTTTGAGCCACGATTCCGCTCTATCGCTTCTTTAACACGGAGCGTATTAAATTGGCGAATATCGCGACGCACAGACCTGGAGATCTGCCTATTAAGCTGCCTGTGTTCGGACCAATCGGCTGAAGTCTGTACTGTCATTTCTTTTCTCCGCTCCATGAGCCTGAGAGTCTGGTCAGAAAGTTTTTTAGGTCTATTGGCGCGGTGAGCCTTGAAAAACTTCGACCTAACCGCGTGGACAGTTTCCACGAACCTGTTGTTCATATCGTTCGGAGATTCGCACTCGTCTAGACATTGGAAGCGATTGTGTAGTTCGGGTTGAAAGCTTTCGAGGTTCTGGTATTGGACAGGTGTAGGTCGGAGGGTAGACTTCATCAAGCGTGACCGTTCGACTTTTGTATGGATATTTAATGAGCCTCGTACTATTCGGTGATCGCTCCCAGATTTAATCCTGCTGATCACTGAGACATCATTAAATATATGTCGTTTGTCCGACAAGATGAAGTCTATCTCGTTTTTTGTTGAACCATTTATTGACTAATAGTAAATGATAAATAATATAAAAATTATGAGGCGTGCACTTTTGGATTTTCCAAATTATTTTTGGGGCCAGAAACTGGCTGAATTTCTGGAGAAGGAAAGCCTCTTTATGATGAATTCCTTCTTCAGAAAGCAGCCACAAAGGAAATGGACCTGGATTAGCCCCGATGGTTCAACAAAAAACGAGATAGACTTCATCTTGTCGGACAAACGACATATATTTAATGATGTCTCAGTGATCAGCAGGATTAAAACTGGGAGCGATCACCGAATAGTACGAGGCTCATTAAATATCCATACGAAAGTCGAACGGTCACGCTTGATGAAGTCTACCCTCCAACCTACACCTGTCCAATACCAGAACCTCGAAAGCTTTCAACCCGAACTACACAATCGCTTCCAATGTCTAGACGAGTGCGAATCTCCGAACGATATGAACAACAGGTTCGTGGAAACTATCCACGCGGTTGGGTCGAAGTTTTTCAAGGCTCACCGCGCCAATAGACCTAAAAAACTTTCTGACCAGACTCTCAGGCTCATGGAGCGGAGAAAAGAAATGACAGTACAGTCTTCAGCCGATTGGTCCGAACACAGGCAGCTTAATAGGCAGATCTCCAGGTCTGTGGGTCGCGATATTCGCCAATTTAATACGCTCCGTGTTAAAGAAGCGATAGAGCGGAATCGTGGCTCAAAAGTGTTCGCACAAGATCTGTCTATTGGGCAAAGCCAATTGACTAAGCTGAAGACCGATGACGGCACTGTCATTTCATCCCAGGGTGAGATCTTGGGAGAGGTCGAAAGGTTCTATGGACAGTTATATAAATCATCCCGAAGTCCTGTTGTCGGCTTGGTCCAAGATCCCAGATCCAAGCTAACTCGGCACTATACCGAAGAAATCCCGGACATTAGCTTGTGCGAGATCAGAATGGCTCTCGAACAACTACGAAACGGTAAGGCACCGGGAGATGACGGAATTACGGCAGAGCTACTGAAGGCAGGCGGTAAGCCGGTCTTAAAAGCCCTTCAAAGCTATTTAATTCCGTTATCCTCGGGGGCGACGTTCCAGAGTCGTAGACCGGGAGTGTGGTGGTGCTGTTCTTCAAGAAGGGCGACAAAGCTCTTCTAAAGAACTACAGACCCATCTCACTCTTGAGCCACGTCTACAAGTTGTTTTCGAGGGTCATTACCAATCGACTCACGTGCAAGCTTGATGACTTCCAGCCGCCCGAACAAGCTGGCTTCCGAAAAGGCTATAGCACCATAGACCATATTCTCACGCTTCGGCAGATTATCCAGAAGACCGAGGAGTACAATCGGCCTCTGTGTATAGCATTTGTGGACTATGAGAAAGCCTTTGATTCAGTCGAAACTTGGGCGGTGCTGCAGTCCCTTCAGCGGTGCCAAATCGACCATCGTTATATAGAAGTGCTGAAGTGTTTGTATAGGAACGCCACAATGTCAGTCCGTATCCGGGATAAGAGTACGAAACCGATCCAGTTGCAGAAAGGCGTGAGACAGGGAGATGTCATCTCTCCGAAACTGTTCACCACTGCACTGGAAGATGTCTTCAAGCTCTTAGACTGGACCGGACTAGGTATTAACATTAACGGCGAATACATCACTCACCTTCGATTTGCAGACGATATCGTCGTTATGGCAGAATCCATGGAGGACCTTGGCACCATGCTCAACGATTTCAGCAGGGTATCCCAACTGGTGGGGTTGCGAATGAACATGGACAAGACGAAAGTCATGTCAAATGCCCATGTCATTCCTGTACCGGTCCTAGTTGGCAATGCGATTCTCGAAATTGTCGATCATTATGTTTACCTTGGACAAACAGTCCAGTTAGGTAGATCCAATTTCGAGAAAGAGGTCAGCCGACGAATCCAACTCGGTTGGGCAGCGTTCGGGAAACTTAAGAGGATCTTCTCGTCCAACATACCTCAGTGTCTGAAAACACAGGTCTACAACCAGTGTGTGTTACCAGTGATGACTTACGGCACGGAAACGTGGTCCCTAAATGTAGGCCTCATAACCAAGCTCAAAGTCGCTCAGCGTGCTATGGAGCGAGCTATGCTCGGGATTTCTCTGCGTGATAGAATCCGTAATACGGAAATCCGCAGAAGAACGGGTGTAACCGACATAGCACGAAGAATTAGCACGCTGAAGTGGCAATGGGCTGGCCACATCGCTCGAAGAACCGACAACCGCTGGGGAAAAAAGGTTCTAGAGTGGCGACCACGTACCGGACGACGCAGTGTAGGACGCCCCCCCACTAGGTGGACAGACGATCTAGTTAAAATTGCTGGGCGTCGATGGATGCAGACGGCACAGAACCGCACTCTGTGGCATACCATGAGGGAGGCCTATGTCCAGCAGTGGACGGCGATGGGCTGAAATGATGATGATGATGATGAAATTATTTTTAATTATTTTAAACGCGAATATTGTATCATTTAAACATCTTCTATGGTCTAGACTCTGTAATTTGAAATGTTTTAGTCTATCATTATATGATCTTACTTTTTCTTTCTTCGTTATATTTCAATTCATTCTATAAACTATATACATACATACATATCATCACGCCATACCCCTTGCAGGGTAGGCAGAGAGAACAGAGTGCCAGAGAACTCTATCCTTGCATACTTCACTCGCTTTCTCAACGTTCATAATTCTCTTCATGCACGCTCGCCAGTTTCGGAGACTCTTGACTCCACCTTCCTTCAGTACATGACCAATCTGTTCTAGGTAAGTTAATCTCGGGGTATCATGCCAGAAACCTCCGCTTGGTGTACCCTGGGTGCGGGCGACAGTCCCCCAGATCCTTTTTCTGATGAATTGTCGCCCGCAGCGAATTTCTGGCGCGAGGGGGGCTCGACCCATTGCTGTCCCCAGCAATGGGTCGAGCCAATTCGCTCCTGACCCTCTAGTTGTAGAGGGTACAGGAGGCGAAATTTCGGACGGGCCCGGTCACTCATTCATTTGAGGGCTGGGCAGGCTTATGCCACCGCCGACATATCGTAAACCTGATATCTTGCTTCAAGACAAGTTGTCGTGAGGCATAGTATCAGGAACGAGGGTCTTGGCTTAACCGCCCGGACCGCGAGGAAGACAACCTCTATAAAGAGTTCGAATCAACATTCGAATTCGGAAATCACCCAGAATCTTAAGTTCTAGCGTGCGGCGAGAAGATGCATGGCAGATGGGTTGTTCTGTCGTTAGCACGCTCCAGCCAGGGTACCGGCTGACCCCCTGGTTGGTAAATGTAGGCTTGCCCGGGTACAGGGATCTCTGCCCGGGTCGACGATTTATTTCTCCCAGACTCGTGGGAACCAAATGGATTTACCCTTAATTTTACCATTACCAGACGGGAATCCAGAGGATTCCCACATCACGGCCTCATCAAGCCAATGCAAAACTGACCAAAACGACGCCTCGTCCTTAGGACTAGAGGCGTCTGCCGAGGGCCCGGCACCGACCAAGGAGGCCCTCCCACTCTTGAAGACGAAGAAGCGTCGACAGGCGCGGTTCACATGGGGGAAAGCCGCGAAAGCGAACGCTCGCGACAAGAAGCGGAATGCTGAAAACCGCGAGCGTTATGCGCACGAGCGCGATAAGTACGGCGGCAGATCCACTGCAGAGCCGTCAACGGACGAGGGTGACAATTGTGTCGCAGAGCCGTCCAGAGACGAGGGCAGTGGATCTGCCGATGTGATGGACGAGGGCGGTAGTTCCGCAGAGCCGTGCAAGGAGGTCAGAGGGTCGGCTGAGGAAGCCGCCGCCGCCCGTCCCCGCGCCCTGCGGCGGCAGCCTTGACCGTGGCCCTGACGGTAAGGGAGGAGGCCCTCCCCTCAAAGGTGTGGAAGCGCCCCCTAAATAAGGAGGGCAGCTCAGGCGCCGATTGTGAGGGGAGCGTGGTCATCATGCCTCCTCTCAAAGTTCCGGCCTCTCTCAGAGGGCGAGGGGCCGGGGCGTCGGGAAGGACGACCCACTCTCCGGCCGGCGGAGTGCGTGAAGGGGCGAAGGCTGGCAGGCAGGCCGATAATGAGGCGGCCGCCGCGAGGGTGCTGGGGGTGTTGTCCGGCATCCCTCCCACCGAAGTGGTGGCCGCTGGTGCCCGCGCGAGCGCCCCAGCCGCGAATATGGAGGCCCTGCAGGCCGAAAACGCCCGCCTTGGTGGCGAGGTGTCAGGCCTGCGGGCCAAGAACCGCCGGCTGGAGTCGGAGCTGGCCGCGGTGCGGAGGGCCAACCGCCTCCTTACCAAGGACGTGGCTGACCTGAAGGCCCAAATGGCGCGGCTCATGCAGTCTGCGCCAACCGCGCCGCCAACCAGCGCTAGCCGCGAAGGAGTCGAGGTCGCCGCCCCCACGAAGACGCCGCCGACTGCAGGGCGTGCGCCGCCAGCCGTCACTAGCCGGGCCGCCGCGGCAAGGAAGCCGTCAAACGTTGCGGAGCGGGCCCCGGTAAAGGTCCAGCCGGTGACACCAATCCCGCTGCCCGCGGTGGAGGGCGTGCCGGACGAGGCCTTGCGCGCCATCATTGACACCGTCGGCAATCTGGTCGATGCGCGCTTGGCCGTTCTGCACTTGGCATCGTTGCCTCCAGAACCACATGTTCGGCCGCCTCTTGCCGCGGACAAGCGGCCATATGCGGCACCAGCCCCCGCCCCACTACCCTGTCAGGGTGGCCGCTTGGGGGGGAGCTACGCCACAGCCGTGGCTGGGCCCAAGCCCAAGGGGCCCGCTCCGAAGGGGAAGACGGCACCGGCTTCTGCCGGACCGCAGTCGTCGCCCGCACCGACACCGCCGGCGACGACTAGCGCACCCGCGACTCAAACTATTGTGCGACCTCGTTAGATATGATTTATTATTTGAGTTATAGAGTGAATTTTTTTTAAACTAAACAAAACCTATATCTTAAACCCTTAGGCAAGAACCTATTACCGTCTACCGTATATCGTGTGAGCTCTCACGCCGGCACTGATCGCCCCGGTGGCACTGGTGGCGGGGTTGATGTCGAGGGTACCCGAATAGGGAGTCTTTTTAGACTATTGTAGAAAAGTCGCAAACATTGCCATCAAAAGAAACAGAACAATATAACACATCCATACACACATCACATATACACGTCGCATCATTACACCACCACATTAAGTTAGGATAACTTAGGTCTTATATACAGATGGCACTTTTCTTTTCTAGTATAAAAAAGTTGTAGACTTTTCTATCACTTCTTTATTTTCTTCTATTTCTATCTCATATCTTTAGTCTTATTTCTTTTTACTTTCTTTATTTTTAATAAAAAACCCTTTGTTTTATTTTTCTAGCTTCAAATTTATATGTTATGCTTATTCCTTATTATGAAATACTTGTTTTCTGCGTACGTATGTGTTTACTACTACTTACTTACTTTCTGTTCTTTATTTATTACTTTAAATAACACTATTCGTAAATTCTTCATATATTATTAATTTATTATAGTATAAAATGTAAAAAAAAAAAAAAATATACAGGGTGTGTCAGGTTATGTGCCTGTATGAATAGGTACCTAAAATGTATTTGTTTAATATAGGCTTCTGTAGGGAAAAAAGAAAAGTGTTATTTAATTTTCTACTTTATCATTATCATCATCTTTTAGTATTCCACCGTCCACTTGTGAGCGTCGCCCTCACGAATGGGGGTTGTGTCAGTACGGTACAGTCCTCGCTTGGCAGGCGAGTTGGCGGTCGCAGTGAGGAGTTATACGATTCCCAGAAGAGAGACGTTGCCCACCCTCCTGGTGAGACACTCAGCCGATATTTACGACTTCCACGGGTAAGTAAGGGGCAACGACAATTGTATACTATCCTATAGCTACACGGGGAGTAGTAACACCTACTTATTTTTAATAAATAAGATGAACTAACCTTTTTGTTAAAGTTGCCATAGTGGTAAATATCCAATATTGATATACGGCATATTAAAATTTATTTAGAATTCACATTTCATTAATTTTTGATATGAAACACATAAGCTAAACATCATGCCAACGCAAAATACAAACACCATTTGATCACCGCGAGTGCATGGAATACCAAACGCTCACACTATATTACTAAACACTTTAAAAGACTAATCTTTAATACACGAAGAAAGTCTAAGGAGATGACAATCGTTCGCACGTGTCCTCAGACCGAACACCCGGGGCGGAGTGAACTAATATAAATTATAAAACAATAATAATTCAATTTTTAACGTACAAATTTCTTTATAAAGGTAAGCTCACATTAGTAAAAATTAATCGTTAATGAATAAACATTTATACATACGTATGTTCGTTACTACTTAATAACAAGTTCTTGTGTCTGTTTACTACTCAAAATCGTATCGTGAATGTAATTATCATGCCGACGCCTCAATAGGGTACAATGCCGGAGCGTCGACTTTAGATAGTACTCGAAAGGGTAACCAATCGGACGGGTCACCGATGACACGAACCGGGTACCGCTGACCGGTACGTGCTGGGAGGTTTTGGGGTCGCTCACTGTTCCCTCCGGCATCTTGGTTGAATCGGATGGAGCGTGAATGTATATGGTACATTCACGACCCATCCGATCCATTCAGTTTGCCATCAATCTAATCTACTACGAAAACTAGCTAAAAATTAAAGTGACAATTGCAAAACATTATATTGTGCATTAGGAATTTATCTAATAATGAAACTGAAGGATTAACGGAACCGGCGACCAGGGAATCATTTTATTAATAATAACGTCACGTGATGAGAACCGTTATATACAAGAATTAGACTATTCGCTTGTTGTTCGGTGTATGACCAGTGAAAGTGGAGCTTTATTTTGCAAGAGTGAGCGACAAAGTGGGCAGAACGGGACGGACATATGGCGGCAAGTGTTTGCGGCACCTTTGACATATTTTAATAGCCTAATTCAATAGCCTAAAGTATACAGAGACAATTTACATTTCCAATACAAACCTACTGTTTTAATATATATTTTTTTAAGTTTAAGAATATTTGCCTACATCAGAAGGTAATATTTTAATTTTATTTCTTTTTCCTTACTACATCCCTGGATGTCGGCATTCCTGGGGTACGATGTCAGAAACCTCCACGCGGTGTACCCTGGGTGCGGACGGCGGTCCCCAGTTCTTCTGTTGTACTGTCGTCCGTAGCGAATATCTGGCGCTTCGCTCCTAGCCTTCTATCCGTAGAAGGTGACCGGACGCGTATCCGCGACGGGCTCAGTCACTCATTCATTTGAGGGCTGGGCAGGCATGTTCCACCGCCACCGTCGTCAAATCGTAAACCTGATTCTTTGCTTGTCTTAGTTTCAGGAACGAGGGTCTTGGCTTAACCGCCCGGACCGCGAGGAAGACAACCTCTATAAAGAATTTCGAATGTACATTCGAATTCGGAAATCACCCATAATCTTAAGTTTTGGCGTGCGGCGAGAAGATGCATGGCAGATGGGTTGTTCTGTTCTTAGCACGCTCCAGCCAGGGTACCGGCTGCCCCCCTGGTTGGTAAATGTAGGCTTGCCCGGGTACAGGGATCTCTGCCCGGGTCGACGTCATAGTTTCTCCCACACTCGTGGGACCATCATGGAAACTTCTAAAAATAAAAATACATACGATGGGGATCATGATGATTCCCACCTCAAGGCCCGGTCATGCCAACGAAAAACTGACCGAAACGACGCCTCGTCCTCGGGACTCGAGGCGTCCGCCGAGGGTCCGGCACAACACGCAGAGGCCCAAACAACATCAAAGCGGAGGTCGCCCAGGAGGAGCCGGGGGAAGACCTCTAGCTTTAAACGGCGATTGGAGGAGCGGCGAGCGCGCAGGAAGGCTGCCGCCGCGGAAGCGAGGAAGGACGGCGGTAGAGCCGAAACGGAGCCGTCAACGGACGAGGGCGACAGCGATGTCGCAGAGCCGTCCGGAGAAGACGGGGGTGGCGGTTCTACCGCCAGAATGGACGAGGGCGGTGACATTCCCGCAGGGCCGTCCAAGAAGGGTAGCGGGCCGGCTGTTGAAGCCTGCCAGGTCGTCAGCGCGTCTTGTGGCAAAGAGCCCGGCGCCGACAGTGACAACGCTGACGACCAAGGAGAAGGCCCTCCCCTCGCAGAGGAAGCGCCGCCTGAGTAAGGGTGGCAGCTCGGGTGCCGACTCCGAAGGGAGCGTGGCCAATATGCCGCCACCTAAGGTCGCCTCCCGAAGAGGGCGAGGGGCCTCGGGAGAGGAAAGGGCGGCGGCGATTGCTGCCCGCGCCAACGGCGACCCCCCCGACCTGCGGGCTGAAATTGCCCGCCTTAATGGCGAGATGTCGGCCATACGGACCCGGAACCGGCAGTTGGGGGACATGCTGGCGGGGATGCGGCGGGCAAACCGCCAGTTACTGAAGGACGTGGCCGACCTAAAGGCGCAAATGGCGCTGCTCGCGCCGCCTGCGCCAGTTGCGCCACCGGCCAAGGCCGGCCACTCAGCGGCCGCTGCAGCGCCAAAGCCGCCTCGCGCTACGGTGCCGACGACGCTGGGCACTGGCGTCACCGTGACACCCGTCCCCGCAGCGAGAAAGACGCCTGCCGCTGCGAAGCGCGCGTCGCCGGCTGACGCTGGCGCGGTCGCCGCGGCGAAACGGGTCCCCGTGGTGAGGATGACGCCTCTCGCTGCGGACCGCATGCCGCCGGCTGGCGTCCCTGCGGCGCCAAAGCCACCAGGCGCCGCGGAACGGGCCCCCGAAGAGGCCCAGCCGACCCCGATACTTGCGGTGGGAGGCTTACCGGACGAGGCTCTGCGTCAAATCATCGACGCAGTCGGAAAACTCGTCGATGCGCGCATGGCCGTTCTGGAGGCAAGGTTGCCTCCAGAACCACGTGTCCGGCCACCTCTCGCCGCGGACAAGCGGCCGCATGTGGCATCAGCCCCCGCCCCGCTGCCTTGTCAGGGTGGCCGCGTGGGGGGCAGCTACGCCACGGCCGCGGCGGCGCCCAAGCCCAAGGGGCCCGCGCCAAAGCCAAGGAAGAGGACGGTACCGGCTCCTGCCGGACCGCAGTCATCGTCGGCAACAACACCGCCGGCGACGACCAGCGCGTCAACGACTGCGCCTACCGCGCCTGCTGCGCCCGAGGGTTGGCAGGTGGCCGAGCGCGACCGGAAGAGTCGCGGTCAGAGGAGGAGAGCGGAGGCCAAGCGCGCCGCTGAGGTCCCCGCTCCCGCTCCACAGGCAGGAGCCGGTAAGAAGAAGAGGCCGCGCAAGGGGCTCAAGTCGCCGAAGACAGCCGCAGTGGTGATCACTGTGCTGCCTGAGGCGGCTGAGAAGGGCCTCAGCTACGAGGCCGTCTTGAGGAAGGCCCGGCGGGAGCTAGACGTCTCCGATATTGGAGGCGTCGAAGCCAGGACCCGCAAGGGCCGGACAGGGGCTCGAATCCTCGAGTTCCCCGGGGCCGAGGGCTCCAAGACAGCCGACAGCGTAGCTGACAAGCTGCGAGGTTTGTTTGCCGAGGAGGGTGGCATCAGGATCGCCAGGCCCGTCAAGTGCGCCGAAATGCGCATCGCGGGTCTGGACGACTCCGTGACGGTGGAAGACATCCGGGAGGCTATTGCTTCGAGAACCGGGTGTCCCATAGACACCGTCCGGGTTGGTGTCATCCGCCCCGGTCCAGGCGGCGTAGGTGCCGCCTGGGCGCAGTGCCCGGTGGAGTCGGTCAGGCAACTGGCCGGCTCAGGCAGGCTCCTCGTGGGCTGGAGCTCGGCGCGGGTGACCGTGCTTGAGCACCGGCCTGCGAGGTGCTATAAGTGCATGGCGGTCGGACATACTCGACCGACGTGCACTAATTGCTTCGACTGCGGCGGACTGTGTTTCCGCTGCGGTCAAACCGGGCACGTGGCGGCATCTTGCGCCGCCCCGCCCCACTGCCCCGCGTGTGCGGCGGGCAATAAGCCCGCCAAGCACCGCATGGGCTCTGGGGCGTGCAAACCTCCAGCTTCGGCCCCAAAGGGGCAGGGCGGCCCTCCGACCACGGCCGCTCCCGCTCCTAGCGCGGTCCGATCGCCCGCCGGCGAGGGGGAGGTCATGGATACAGCCCGTTAATGGCTACACCATCCATGCACCACCTCTTGCAAGCCAACACCAACCACTCCGCCGGTGCGCAGGATTTACTCCTGCAATCCATGGCGGAGTGGTCGATTGGTGCAGCCGTAGTCGCAGAACCGTACTGCGTGCCTGATCGCCCCAATTGGGTGGTCAGCCGAAACGGAACTGCGGCAATCGTCGTCTCAACGCAGCGGCACTTCCCGTCCTTGTCTCTTTTGGATAGGGGCGAGGAATTTGTCGCGGCGGAGTGGGGAGGGGTCACGCTCTACAGCGTATACCTCTCCCCTACCAGGAGAATGGACGATTTCGGGGCCTCCCTCACCAACCTGGAGGCCTCGATACGGCGACTGGCACCGGGCCTCGTCCTGGTTCTGGGGGACTTCAACGCCAAATCCACGGCGTGGGGGTCCCCTATGACGGACGACCGCGGGCGGGCGGTCATCGAGTGGGCGGCTTCACTGGGCCTCTGTGTTCTTAACAGGGGCTCAGTGAACACGTGTGTGCGGCAGCAGGGCGGGTCGATAGTGGACTTGTCGTTCGCTAGCCCCGCTGTCGCACCACGGGTGAGGAACTGGAGTGTCCTGGAGGAGGCGGAGACCCTATCGGACCACCGGTACATCCGGATGGAGGTCTCCCCTCTCCGAGACCCCGGTAGGGGTCACAGGGCGGACGGAGCTCCCGCGTTTCCGCGGTGGGCTGTGGGTCGTCTTGACAGGGACCTACTGGCGGAGGCGGCCATCGTTCACACGTGGCTGTCCTCACCGCCCCCAGCGGACGGGGTGGACGCCGAGGCTGTCCGCATCCGCAGTGCGTTAACGCAGATCTGCGATGCGGCCATGCCCAGAGTGCGGCGGCGTCTACCTCCGAGGCAGGGGGTCTACTGGTGGTCCCCAAGATTGGCGGACCTTCGTGCGGCATGTATCAGAGCCCGAAGGTCCTACACCCGCAGCCGGCGGCGTCACCGCGACGCTGAGCGGGAGGGCCAGCTGTACGAGGCGTACCGCGATGCGCGGACGGCCTTTCGGCTGGCCATCCGAGCCGCCAAGGGTGCGAGTTGGCAGGAGATGCTGGACGGTCTCGACCGTGACCTCTGGGGTCGCCCGTATCGCGCGTCGCTGAACAAGCTTCGCGCGCAGGGCCCCCCCCTCACCGAGACCCTCCAGCCCGACTTCCTCTGTAGGGTGGTCGAGGAGCTGTTTCCACGGCAGTCGGAACACACGCCCCCGGTCATGGCCTCGCCAGAACAAGACCGGGAGGCTGACGACGAGAGTGTTCCGCCCGTGACGGAGACGGAAGTGGGAGCAGCTGTGGCGCGGATTCGTTCCGCGACCACGGCCCCCGGCCCGGACGGAATACCAGTCCGGGTGCTGACTTCGCTCCTCGAGCACCTCGAGCCTCGCCTCAGGCAGCTGTACAACGCCTGTTTGGCGTCTGGGCGGTTCCCTGAGTGCTGGAAGGAGGGGAGGTTGGTTCTCCTGCCAAAGCCGGGACGGCCCCCGGATTCGCCGTCGGCCTACAGGCCCATCGTGCTCCTCGACGATGTGGGTAAGCTGCTGGAGCGCATCCTCGCTGCCCGCATCGTCCAACACCTGGAGGAGGTGGGGCCCGATCTGTCGGACGCTCAATTCGGTTTTAGAAGGGGGCGTTCGACCATCGGGGCCCTGCTACGACTGAGGCAGACGGCCGCGGAGGCTGTCACCGGCGGGGGAGTGCTGTTGGCGGTGTCGCTGGACATCGCCAACGCATTCAATAGTCTGCCATTCAGCTGCATCAGGGAGGCGCTCCGATTTCATGGGGTGCCCTTGTACCTTAGGCGGCTGGTGGCGGACTATTTGGAGGGGCGCAGTGTCCTCTGCGCGAGTCCCGCAGGGGACATTGTGCGGACGTCCATGTCGTGCGGCGTTCCACAGGGGTCGGTTCTGGGGCCGACTCTGTGGGACATCGGGTACGACTGGGCGTTGAGAGGGAGTCTCCCCCCCGGGCTGAGCGTGATATGCTACGCTGACGATACGCTCGTCACAGCCCGGGGCAGGACACTCGAAGAGGCGGCGAGCCTGGCCACTCTCGGCACCGAGGAGATGGTCGGGCGAATCGAGGCGCTGGGGCTCAGGGTGGCCCTAAATAAGACGGAGGCCCTATTGTTCCATGGGCCACGCGTAAGGCCGCCAATCGGCGTCTCGCTAGTCGTCAACTCCGTCCACATCAGCATCCAGGCCCATATGAAGTACTTGGGTCTGGTGCTCGACGGGCGATGGTGGTTCCGGGAGCATTTTCGCCGAATTGCTCCCCGGCTGGTCGGCGCGGCGTCCGCCCTTTCGCGGCTCATGCCGAACGTGGGCGGACCCAGCTTCGAGGGCCGACGGCTGTATGCGGGGGTGATCCGTTCTATGGCCATGTACGGCGCACCCGTGTGGGCGAGGGCTCTGAACGCCCAGCTCAGGGCTGTTCTGTGGAGACCCCAGAGAGTCATGGCGGTCAGAGCCATTCGCGGGTACCGCACGGTATTGATCGAGGCGGCATGCCTACTGGCCGGGACACCCCCGTGGGACCTAGAGGCGGAGATGCTCTCCGACCTCTACCGGCGGGTGACCTCACTGCGCGACGAAGGTGGCTCCCCATCGCTGAGCGAGATAGCCACCTGGCGCGAGGACGCCCGCCGAGACGTCATCGCCCGTTGGGCTACGCGGCTGGAGAGGCCTAGACACGGTGTCGTCACCGTCGAGGCTCTCCGGCCCGTATTGATGGAGTGGATGGAGCGGCGGCACGGAGTCCTCTCCTTTCGACTGGTGCAGGTGTTGTCGGGGCACGGATGCTTCGGCTTTTACCTGCACACGGTCGCGCAAAGGGAGTGGACTTCGTTCTGCCACCATTGCAGCAGTGACGAGGACACGGCGCAACACACGCTGGAGGCGTGTCCGGGCTTTGACCGGCAGCGCCGTGACCTCGTCGCTGTTATCGGTGCCGACCTGGCGCTGCCGGCTGTCGCGAGAGCGATGGTCGACAGCGTCAGGAACTGGGACGCGGTCGCCGCCTTCTGCGAGGCTGTCATCTCGCAGAAGGAGGCGGCGGAACGAGTCCGGGAGGAGTCCCGCGACCCGGGCCGCCGTCAGCGGCCGGGGCGGCGCAGGCGCGAATACCTGCGCCTGATGCCGCCCTAACCGAGGCCTCGGGTGATCGGACCGGGGAATTGTCCGGTCACCCGACGTGAGGCCACCGCGTGAGGGCGACGCCCCGACGGCGAAATCTGTCGGGGCGTCGACGAGAGGAACCCGCGAGGGTAAACCGCCGGGCGGGCCACCGAAGTTAAAATCGAGTACCGGTGGTCCGCTCGCACGGCGAAGAGAGAAGGTTTTACGGTGGGTCTATGGGGTCACGCGCCGCCTTTCCGTCACCCCGGACCGATTCAGCGGGGCGAGACGCACCCATAGCCCACCAATAAAAAAAAAAAAAAAAAAAAGGATGTCGGCATTCCTTGAAAACTGTTTGTAGGCATTTCTGTAACAGACCATCGCAATTGAAATAGGTCATTCACCAGTCAGATGTTCGCAATGTCGTAAAGGCGAAGATTGAGTTTTTTATTGAAACGTTATCATTAATTTACTGAAGTTCTAATATGTATTTAACAAAGTATGAATATGTTGAGGATTAGATATCATTTACTTTTTTGAAATAAAACTACTTTTACGGATTCTATCGCGTTTGTATTTGATTTATAATTTCCCGACGTTTCGAACACTTTACAGTGATCATGGTCACGGGAGGACTGAGGTGTCTTGTCCCGTGACCATGATCACTGTAAAGTGTTCGAAACGTCGGGAAATTATAAATCAAATACAAACGCGATAGAATCCGTAAAAGTAGTTTTATTTCAAATGTGTAATACTCGCGTAAACATTAGAAGTCATTATATCATTTACTTGATACATTTCAATCAGTTTCACACGAAAAATTTATGACAAAATTGCAAACCTCAAATGTTTCTAATTCATTAAGGAATCGACATTTTCCCTTGAAATTTTTGTTATGGGTTCCTACCATCATTACCCACCATCCTTCTGACCAGCTGTTCCATTCTCTGATACTCCCTGTATATATAATAACAATAAAAAAAATGTATATAATAAAAAATATATATATATATATATATAAATAATAATAATAATAGTTAATATTACTCCCTCATTATCTAGTTTTAATTTCCTACATTGTATCATTTATTTCATTTCGCTTCACTTAACTTTCTTTACTTCTAATAAGAAAACTTTATTCAATTAATTCTCTAACTTTAAGTTAACATGTAATGTTCTTTCTCCTACCTTTTCTATTATATATGTTCTTATTCTATTTAACCTTAATCTAATATTTATGTCCTCTATGTACTTTAGTGTTTGTACTTTCTGTTCTTTTTTCACTTTCTAAATCTAATCTAACACGCTAAACAAGGTCCCTGATCATGTCAGGGGAGACATAAGCCCAAACATACGATAGTTTGGAAAAAAAAATAGAAAAATACGGAGTCTGCCAGGCTGGCCATGGCTGCCTACGGTGATTTATTCATTCATTCGATCCGTCATCTCGGACGGAACGAACGTAGCGACTCAAGAACATTGTTCATAAAAAGCTATTGTGGAGCAATATATTGCTCAGAGAGTGATTTCCAGAATACTCCTTTTTAGTAAGTCTCTACAACATAAAAGTTAGTTGAGTAGGAAGGTTCCTACAGCGTAAGTACTTACGTAGTAGTAAGGTACTTACGAAAATTTTAAACCCTATAAGTAAATAAATGTATCACCGTAGAATTGAATCCAGGACCACTTGTTTCGCTTTTACTATGCTTATTATTTGGAGATGAAAATTCATAATGGTGAAACATGTTTACTTATTTTATTACAGAAGATGGGCTGCATTCATCAATATACGACCTACTTAGTTTGTGGTTGTTACCAAGCCACTATTATTTTTAAATAGCGAACTGTTCTCATTTTTATAAGCATATATGAAAGGTTGGGGGCATAGTCCGGAGCGTGCTCGTCGCGTCCCCTGCCAGTGTAGTTAGACTGCTAATCCCGCTCGAAAAATGCGTACCGCAGTGCAGGTTAGGGAGTCCCCCGGAGGCGTCTAGTGCCGGGTGGTCACGTGGAATGTAAGAGGATGTGTGGAAAGTAAGTTGCACGAGCTAATAACCGTCATGGCGGACAAACAGCTAGACGTTCTCTGTGTAATAGAGACCAAGCGAAGGGGCAGCGACACCTGCGATCTTCCTGGTGGTGGGATCTGGTGTACCACAGAGCGATCGAGCCAGCATGGCGGTAGGAGTGCTGTTGTCCTCTCGCTTGGCCTCAGGTGTGGAGGATTACGGAATGTATGATCTCAGACTTCTTTGGGTCCGTATAAAACTAGGTGTCACCAAGGGATTCATGGTTGTAGCATATGCTCCCGTAGGATCCTCGGTGGCATCACCCACAGTCGATACAGACAGTCGAACATTGAAGAATGCTGGAGAACATTGAAAGAGAGTATGGTAGATACAATATATAATAGTAGAAATCGTGGCTGGACTATGTCTCTTCTTTGAATCTGAATGACAGTATGACTGAACAGAAGAAAGAAATATATCGGCAATGTAAGAATGACACGAAGGCCTTAGGGAAAGAGAAACGTGATAGAGCAAATATGAGTGCAGAAGATAGGCTGACTAAAAACTTCGAGGGTAACACCAAACTCTTTTGGAGGGAGGTGAAGAAGTCTCGGCGCGGTTGATAGACTTCTCTGGCACTCTGTTTTCTCTGCCTACCCTGCAAGGGACATGGCGTGATGGTATGTATGTATGTATATGAAAGGTATAAAAGCTCCGGTACCCTACGGGCTCATTTTAATGGCGGGTCCAGTAGTGGTGGAGCGAGGAGTGTGAAGAATCGCCGGCAGCGATCCGACTACCAATCAAAACGACCTTGGGCCATGGTAACACACAGCATTCGGAATACTAGCACATGGAGCAGAGAAAAGAAATGCCTGTGCAGTCATCAGCCGATTGGTTTAAACTTAGGCAGCTAAATAGGCAGATCTTCAGGCCTGTGCGTATATTCGATATTCGCCAATTTAATACGCTCCGTATTAAAGAAGCGATAGAGTGGAACCGTGGCTCAAAAGTGTTCGCACAAGGTCTGTCCATTGGGCAAAGCCAAATGACTAAGCTAAAGACCGATGACTGCACTGTCATTTCATCCTAAAGTAAGATCTTGGGAGAGGTCGAAAGGTTCTATGGACAGTTATATAAATTATCCCAAAATCCTGTTGTCGGCTTGGTCCAAGATCCCAGATCCTAGATCCAAGCTAACTCGGCACTATACCGAAGAAATCGCGGACATTAGCTTGTACGAGGTCAGAATGAAACGGCCGAGCTCCTGAAGGCGGGCTGCAAGCTGGTCTTCAAAGTCCTTCAGAAGCTATTTAATTCTGTTATCCTCGGGGGCGACGTTCCAGAGTCGTGGACCAGGAATGTGATGGTGTTGTTTTTCAAAAAGGGCGGCAAAGCTCTTTCAAAGAACTACAGACCAATCTCACTCTTGCGCCACGTCTAGAAGTTGTTTTTGAGGGTCATTACCAATCGACTCACGTGCAAGTTTGATGACTTCCAGCCGCCCGAACAAGGCTATAGCACCATAGACCATATCCTCACGCTTCGGCAGCTTATTCAGAAGATCGAGGAGTACAATCGGCCTCTGTGTATAGCGTTTGTGGACTATGAAAAAGCCTTTGATTCAGTCGAAACTTGGGCGGTGCTGCAGTCCCTTCAGCGGTGCCAAATCGACCATATTATATCGAAGTGCTGAAGTGTTTGTATAGGAACGCCACAACGTTAGTCCGTATCCGGGGAAAGAGTATGAAATCCATCCAGTTGCAGAATGGCGAGCGACAGGGAGATGTCATTTCTCCGAAACTGTTCACTACTGCACTGGAAAATGTCTTCAAGTTCTTAGGCTGGAACGGACTCGGCACCAACATCAATGGCGAATACATCACTTCAAACAAACACCTTCGATTTGCAGACGATATCGTCGTTATGGCAGAATCCATGGACGACCTTGGCACTATGCTCAACGATCTCAGCAGCGTATCCCAACTAGTGGGTTTACGAATGCACATGGACGAGACGAAAGTCATGTCAAATGGCATCGGGGAGTCCGTAGCTACTACGTGAGCCAGTCCTGACAGGGAGCCGGTCTAATTCCTTGTCATCAGATATGTTGAAGCCTTACGCTTCAATCATATAATGGTAAATATAATGTCAAAATAACATGTCATTCCTGTACCGGTCCTAGTTGGCATGCGATTCTCGAAATTGTCGATCATTATGTTTACCTTGAATACACAGTCCAATTAGGTAGATCCAATTTCGAGAAAGAGGTCAGCCGACGAATCCAAGTTGGTTGGGCAGCGTTCGGGAAACTTAAGAGGATCTTGTCATCCAACATACCTCAGTGTCTAAAAACACAGGTCTACGACCAGTGTGTTACCAGTGATGACTTACGGCACGGAAACGTGGTCCCTAAATTTAGGCCTAATTACCTGGCTCACAGTCGCTTAGCGTGCTATGGAGTAGGCTATGCTCTCTCTTTCTTTGCGATATAGAATCAGAAATACGGAAATCCGCAGAAGAACGGGTGTAACCCACATATCACGAAGAATTAGCACGCTGAAGTGTCAATGAGCAGGCCACATCACTCGAAGAACCGACAACCGCTTGGGTAGAAAGGTTCTAGAGTGGCGACCACACACGTGACGACGCAATGTAGGAGGCCCAACTAGGTGGACAGACGACCTGGTGAAGGTTGCTGGGCGTCGTTAGATGCAAGCGGCACAGGACCGCACTCTGTGGCGTAACATGAGAGAGGCCTAGGTCCGGCAGTGGACAGCGATGTTCTGAAGCAAAGACGCCTCACGTCAAAAAATATGTTCATAATAGGTATATACGATGTATAGAAAACAATAAATTATGAGATAAATAAAATATTAGTTATTATTTTATATAGGTACTCATAAAAGGTTATGGGCCCAGATATATAGACGAAAGTGATCATAGAAGTAAAATGGATAATTTTACTGCAAGACTACATATTGGTAATTTAGAAGGGAAAGAAAACTGGCCCTCTTGGTAATACAAGATTTCCATATTATTAAGGGGCACAGAAGTTGCAATGGAAGCGACAGAAGGTAGGTTAAAGAAATCTATTTTTCCTCAAGCAGGAGGCGACAATGCCATTATCCAGTATAATCTGGAAATAGGCAAATATAGAAAGGCCGAGAGCAGCGCTCTTGTATTATTGACAACCAATGTGTCGAAGATCACTTTAAAGAAAGTTATGAGATTTGAGACAGCGTATGAAGTCTGGTTAGAGTTACATAGATTGTTTGATGCTCAAACAAAGGACAGAGTTTATAATTTATGCATGGAATTCTTTAGCTGCAAACATAATAACGATGATGATGTATCCACCCATATGTCAAGGCTTAAGAATGTCTGTCATTATTTAAATGTTGAGATTACTAGAAAAGATACCAACAGTAAGCTTCCTGATTTATTCCTTACATGCAAAATAGCTTTTGCCCGCGACTTCGTCCACGCAGAAGTCATCTCTGACAGAGTTAAATAAAAAAAGCAATGCAAGGTGTTGAAGGTTTGTCGCTAGGACGATGATTAACAGCGTCAGAAACTGGGATGCGGTCGTCGCTTTCTGCGAGTTAGTTGTCTATCAGAATTAGGCAATATGGTGGGTCCGAGAGAAAATACTTTACGTTGACACGCTCTACCGTCGGTGCTTTGGGCGGCGCAAGCGTGAATACCTGTATTAAGGTTCACTGCATGAGGGCTTCGACTCAAGATGATACCCAGTTGCGGTGGCCCGCCCGCACGGCGTAGATGTACGTGTACAGCGCGCTATGGGGTTACGCGCCGCCTCAGACGGATTGGGTGCGGTGTGTCTATATACCATAGCCGGTCACTAAAGGAAAAGGTTGTTCAAAGTTCTATTCATTCTATAAATTATATTGCCTTTAATATACTATTTACGGTATGACCATGGGATAAAAATATAATTATCGCCACCCTTTATTTGACTGTTTTGTTTCTCCAGCAGAGTTGCGACCTTGTAGATATCCTTGTAGATATGATTTATTATTTTAGTTATAGAGTGAACATTTTTGAAGTTAAACTTAACCTGTGTCTTAATCCCTTAGTAGGCAAGAACCTATTGCCATCTACTATGTGTATCGTGTGAGCTCTCACGTCGGCACTGGTCGCCACAACGACACTGCTGCGGGGTGATGGAGAGGGAGAGAGAAACACGTGTTTATTTATTTTTACCGAAGAATATTTGTACGTGATTTAAAAAGAATCGATAAAGAAATATTCTCCCTTTGCCACTTTGTGACACCCCCTTAGGGGCAGAATTCATAAAATCCTTTCATATTGAATCTCTATGTCATAAAAAGAAACGTGCGTCAAAATTTAATGTTTCTAATCGAATCAAATCATTTTTATTTGCAAAGAATACAGGTGTAACCAGATAATAAAAAACGGTAGATTTTCCTGCCATATTCTGCCTTTAAGACATGCAAATATTGACACATTTTCAATACATAATTAATTATTATAACCATAACTATACATATCCACCATAACTATACATGTCCACTCGGTGGACTGATGACCTCATCAAGGTCGCAGGAAACCCTTGGATGCAGGTGGCACAGGACCGTTATAGATGACATTCTCATGGGGAGGCCTATGTCCAACAGTGGATGTTTACGGGCTGATGGATGGATGGATGGAACTATACATATTAATATGTGTAATTAAATAATATCACAATATATAAATCTCAAATTACAATTTATTTAAATGTCAAGTGATTATTATTAATTTTTATATGTCATAAATTCGGATAAATTATAGAAATTGTAGCTGATTAACCATTGTCGTAGTTTTAATTTAAAATATTTCTGCGGGAGCTCTCTTAAGTCTCTAGGTAATTTATTAAATATGGCTATGCACATATGGTAAACATTGCTCTTGTTTAATGTCGTCCTACAATATGGAATCACTAATCGTGTGGGATCCCTACAGCTACGTATAACATTATTACTCTTGGAAACAAAAAATGAATAATGATTTTTGACAAACACTGAGACTTCAAGTACATACATGCAGGTTAACGTCAATAAGTTCATCGATTTACATAAAGGTCTACAAGATTGTAACGGTCCCACTCCACAAACCACTCGCACGCACTTTTCTTGTACAATAAAGGTGTACGGTGACATTGACGATTTGCTGGGATTAGTAGGAATGAAGAGACTTCTTGTTCAGTAGATTAATCTTGCTTTATTTTCTTAAGAGTTGTTTCTTCGGAGAGAAGCACCTGACGACGGTGCCGGTACCACGGTTTGGTCCCGTATTTATATATTTTTGGCCGACCCCGCGATTGGTCGTAATTTTACAGTTTTTCTTGACCAATCACGGAGTCGGAATTATAGCCAATCACAAAGCTCTAAAATTTACTTAAGTACAACGCGGCGTTACCGTTGCGAGAGCCGCGCTTAATTTCAATACAATTAATTACCTTAAGTACTATGCGGCGTTACCGTTGCGAGAGCCGTTTACAATATTAGTACTTACGTGCTAATACTAAATCTATATTTATTCTTTATTTAATTTCGTAAAATCTTATTACTAATTAATTACAACTGTTACAAACTATTCTTAAAACTATTGTTTATCTGCTGTCCCGCACATCTCTCCCGCCGTGCGACTGCGTTGCATCAGGTTCCGGTGCGGGTTCGGCGTCGGTGTACAGCGGCAGGATCACCAATTTCCGCACTGGACGTCTCAGCACTCCACCCTTGGTCCGGATGTCCACAGTTCTCACGACGTTGTCTGGTCCCGGGTATGTTGCGACGACTCGACCCCGTATCCACACGTTGCGGGGTAGGTTGGTGTCCACTACTTGCACCAGGTCGTTGACTCGTACTGCTGCTCCTTTCCCATGGGGCTCCCGCCGGTTTTGGAGTTCGGGAAGATACTCCTTCAACCAACGTGTCCAGTATATGTCGGCTAATCTCTGAGCCGCTCGCCAGCTGGTTTTCGATAGGATGTCTCTGTCGGTGAATTCACCCGGATGCGGCATTCGTCCAGGTCCCCCCAGCAGGAAGTGATTGGGGGTCAGAGCTTCTGGGTCCTCGGCGTTGACTGATACATGCGTCAGCGGGCGGCTGTTTACGGTGTTCTCCACCTCGGCTAGCAGCGTGGCGAGAACTTCTTCTGTAGGATGTCGTTCGTGTAGCGTTGCTGCAAGTGCGGTCTTGACTGAGCGAACCATTCTCTCCCAGGCTCCGCCCATAAACGGTGCTCCCGGCGGTATGTAGCACCAAGAGATTGTCCTTTTTGCTGCTTCGGTTTCGGTTGCTTCGTCGACTGCTCGTCGTAGTTCTTTGTCTGCTGCCTTCAGGTTAGTGCCGTTATCCGACCAGATTTCCGTCGGACATCCTCGTCTCGCGATCATTCTTCTCAGTGCCATTACCGCGGAGTCAGCGCTGAGTGAGCCAGCTATTTCCAGATGTATAGCTCGTACGGTGAGGCATGTGAAGATGGCTACGTATCTCTTCTGATGTGTTCGTCCGACAGTCACAGAGAGAGGCCCGAAGTAGTCGACCCCGGTGTAAGTGAAAGGTCGTCTGTGGTGAGCTAGTCGACAGGCTGGCAGGTCTCCCGTCCTTGGGTATGGTGGCGCTTGTGTTTTCATTCGACAGAACAGGCACCTTCGCAGTATCGTGCGCGCAATAGGACGTAAGCGCAGCACCCAATACTGTTGTCTGCAGTCGTTGACTGTTGCTTCCACACCTGCGTGATGTAGTTGTCTATGCACTGATTCTATCCAAAGTTTTACTGTATGGTGGTCACCGTCGAGCACCAGTGGGCTTTTGAAGTCCTCCGTAACGTTGCGTGTAGCTTGAATGCGACTCCTGAGTCTTACGGTTTCGTTCACGTATTCGACGCTTAACTGCTTTAGTCGACTCTCTCTGCTGACTGTTCTATTGTTCTTCAAGTCTTCTATTTCAGCGTGAAAGGAGTCCTCCTGTGAGGAGCGCATGAGGAGTTCTTCTGCTTGCTTAAGTATTTCAGCGGGGATTAGTATCAGTTTTCTCCCGCCAGGTACCAGCGTCTTCTGTGTTGTATTTGTGCCCGTTGGTTTGACTATCTTCTTCCAATCTGGATCCTTTTCTTTATTTTTATTCGTTCTTCTATGGTTCACAGATTGTTTCGATGATCTGCAGAGTTGAATGAATTGCAGAACGCGAGCTGTTGAATATCGAAGTCGGTGCCAGCTGGAGAATCTTGAGGGTTGAGGAAGACCTTCCGAGAGTTTCAATTTTCCTTCTCGTATATGATGTACTCTCTCTTCTCCTGAGGGTTCTGGTATTGCTGTTGTAGAGGATTCGGTCGGCCAGGCGTCTTCGGTTTCGTGCAGAAAGTCTGGGCCCTTATACCAACGGTGATCTTTACTGAATCCCATTGGGACGTCCCTGGTGGCGTCGTCTGCTACGTTCATCTTCGTCGGGACCCAACGCCAATCGTTGACTGTAGAGCACTCTTCTATTGCGGCCAGCCGATGAGCTACGTACGGTTTATATGACCTCGACCCAGTCTTTATCCAGGACAGGGTTGTTTTGCTATCCGTCCAGAAGATCTTGCGTTCAGGTTTCCTTTCGTGCTCCGTTATGACCGTTTCTGCGAGTCTGGCGCCCATGACTGCTGCTTGTAACTCCATCCTTGGTATCGATGTTAGTTTCAGGGGTGCCACCTTAGCCTTTGCCATCACGAGCGATATGTGTACTTTGCCGTTCGATGTTACTGCTCGCCAGAATAGGACTGCTGAGTAGGCTGCTTCGCTGGCATCGGTGAAGATGTGAAGTTGTAGAGAAGTGGCATCGCTGTAGTGAAGGTATTTCCTTGGTATGGTTACGTTGCAGAGGTTCTTCAGGTGTGTCATCCAGTTTGCCCATTGATCCGCAAGGTCTTCGTCTATTTCGTCGTCCCACGACGTGTCTCGCCGCCATACTTCCTGTAGGATTTGCTTTGCTCTCACGGTGACGGGCGATGCAAGTCCGAGCGGATCGAAGAGTGACATCACTATCCTGAGCGCTTCTCTCTTTGTTGGATTCTTTCCTTCCAATAATGTCGGTGGTATTCTGGCTAGGTTCAGGTTGAAGGTGAGTACGTCTGAGTCGACCTTCCAAATAATGCCTAGCACTCGTTCCGTTTGTTCCTCGGATGTGTAGAGTTCCATATCCTCTACGTGTTTGGTTTCACCGAGTGCTTCCAAGAGGGCTGGTGAATTCGATTTCCATTGTTTCAGATCGAAGCTGGCTTTCAGATGAATTCTTCTTACATCCTTGGTGATTCTTTCGGCGTCTTCTATGCTTCTGAAGCTATCTAGGTAGTCGTCGACGTAGTGCTTATGGATGATGGCTGCTGCGGCTTCGGGGTGAGTCTCCTCGTGTTGCATGGCATTCAGGTTCTTGACATATATTGCTGTTGAAGGCGAACACGATGCTCCGAATATTAATGACGTCATTCGGTATTCTTGTGGTGGTCGATTATCACGTCGGTTCCCTCGCCATAGATATCGAAGCGAGTCTCTGTCTTCGGATCGGAGCTTCACTTGCATGAACATTTCCTTGATGTCAGCTGTGACTGCGATCTCGTGCTGTCTGAACCGCATGATTACGCCTGGTAACGATTGTAAAAGGTCCGGCCCCTTCAGTAGCATGTCGTTGAGAGAGATACCCTTAGTCTTGGCTGCAGCGTCGTGAACCACTCTCAGCTTGTCTGGTTTCATGGGGTTAACTACACCGAAGTGAGGTAAGTACCACGTCCTGTTCGGCGTTTTCTGTGCTGGAGCTAGTTCAGCGTACCCCTTTGTGATGAGGGCTTCCATCTGTTCTGTGTACTTTTGTTTCAACGTAGGATCACGATCAAGCTTCTTCTCGATGTTGACCAGCCGCTTCAGTGAGTTGTCGTAGTTGTTCGGGAAGGTGACGTGTTCGTTACGCCAGAGTAGGTTGGTTTCGAATCTTCTGTTTTCTGTTCTGGTCGTCGCCTTCTCAAGTATCCGTAGCGCTTGTTCTTCAGGATCGGACTTCGGTCTTCTAGGATTTAAGCAGAGGGCGTCCATTTCGAAGTATTGTTTCATCATCTTTTCTAGGTTGTCCTCTGGTTCTTCGGTTTCTTCTACTATGTGTGACACGAAGTTGATGCTGTGGCTATGGTTGCGTGTTTGGCTGCCATGGAGTACCCAACCCAGCGGTGTTAGTGACGCCACCGGTTGGTCCCTGTCTCCTTTCCTGACCTCGGATGTTAGCAGTAGATGCCAGTTGTCTTGCCCGATGAGTACTAAAGGCTTGGCGTTCGGATAAGCGAGGTACTTGCTGATGTCTGCCAGGTGTTTGCATCCTTCCACTATTGTTCCTGAGACTTGTTGAGACGAGACGTGTAGATTCTTCACTGTGCGCGCTTGTACTTGTTCCTCGTGATTGTTGAGCCCTTTTATATTGATGGTGACTCTTCGTGAAGTCGATTCTGAAGTCTTCATGTCGTTGATGCCTTCTATCTTCAATGGGTCTATGGGACCGGTTGCTCCTATGGTGTCGACTATGTTGTTGTCGACCAATGTCACTGTTGACCCGTCGTCCATCAACGCGAAGGTGTCGAAGGATCCCTTCGGACCTCGTATCTGTACTGGTAGAATCTTCAGATAGGATTGTTTCTTCTTGGCTGACCAGGTGGAATTAATTGCTTCTACGTGGTGCGTTTCCTGACTCTCTTCAGTGTCTATCTTTTCTATCTTCTTAACGTAGTGCAACAACTTGTGGTGAGTATTCCCACAGTCGTTGACACCACACGGCTTGGTTCGGCAGTTGTGAGTCTTGCTCCTATATCGAAGACATCTGAAGCACAGGCGTTTATTCTTCGCTACATCCCATCTTGAATTTTCATCTAATTGTTTGAATTCTTCGCAGTCAGATGTGGTATGTCCCGTTTCATCACACACTGGACACTTCGGTGTATAAGTAATATTGTTGACCTTCTGCGTCCTTTTCTGTATAGTGGTCGGTGGATATATTTTTTCCGTAATATTGTTGACCTTCTGTGTTCTTTTCTGTATAGTGGTCGGCGCGTGTGACGTCACTGGTTCGGGCGCCGCGTACGGTGCGCATAGGTCGGCTTCTTGTTTGAAAAAGTTTTCTAACTTCATAAGATCCGGGCTGTCTTGCGGTTGTTTCGCCGAGAAGTCGTAATATCTGTAGCGGAGTGTCGGGGTAAGCTTGTCTATGACGGCTTTCGTAACTTCGGGGTTGTACAAGTAGTTAGTACAATTTAGAGTCTTCAGAGTTGCCACGATGTTGGATATTTTTGTCGCGTAGATGCAGATGTCTCGTGGTGATTCTGTGAGGCGCGGTAGACCACGGAGCGCTTCCATATTCATCATTGCGATCGCTTCTGGTCTTCCAAATCGGGACTCCAAAGTCTTCATCACTTCCATCGGATGAGCGTTGGTGATCAGCAGACCATCGACGGCTTCCTTCGCTTTACCCCTCAAGTTTCTTCTTAGGCGGTTAGTATTCTCCACTGTGGTGAACATTTTTTCAGTTTCGTAATACGCGGCGCGGAACGGTAGCCACTCTTGATGTGACCCGTTGAACGTTGGTAGCTCGATGAATTTCGGTCGGTGTGCAGCTTTGATGGCGAGGGTGATGGCGTCGGTCATCATCTTGACGTCAGATTGCACTCCCGCCGGTGTCTGTAGTGGCTGCTGCGGTTGATGATGCTCTTCGGTAGGTCTGGCTGGAGTCTGCGGCTCGGTGCTGGCGATCACTGGGTCTTCCACTGGGTGGGTTTGATGCGCCTGGTTCTTCAGCCAGTTGTCCACTCGTTCGTTTGCGTTCGACCTGGAGCAGATTGAGACATCATCTTCTTCATCATCATTGCTATCTTCGGTTTCTAGTGCGGCGAGGCGTGCGGTGGCCAGTTCGACTTGTAGACGTAATAATTCTTCTTTAGCTTTCGCTATCTTGTACGCCTTAGTCTTGCTATGGGTAGATACCCCCCCACCCCCCTTCTTGTTGGAGGGCCGAGGATTCGGTGGTCCACTCGGCGGCGACGGGCCGACTATATTCTTCGCTCGTTTCACTGTATCGGTTTCTTGACGAGCCTCTCTTCGATTTTCGGTGACCGTAGTAGGCGGCTTCATGTTCGTATCCACGGGCAGCGTCGTGGCGGTCGAGTAGGCGACGGCGTCGGCGGGGGGCGAGGTAGCAGCGGGCTCGGCGGTTGCAGCGGCGGAGACGGCGGATTGGGCGGTCGCGGCGGAGGCTTCTGTACGTTCGGTTTGTTCGGTTGTTTCCGTAGCGACGCTTGTTTCCCCGCTGTATTCGGTTGCCGAGGTAGTTGCGGTGTTCTCAGACGACGACTGAGTTTCTGTAGGCTGCTTGCGACCTTTTCCCTCGGAGCGTGTGACCGGCATACTTGCAACCAGTGGCTTCTTACTTGCTGTTTAGACTTTGTCTACCAATAGATAATAATTTTCTTCGCTTCCCACTGGATCCGGCTCGGTAAGGACCATTAAATGTACGGTGACATTGACGATTTGCTGGGATTAGTAGGAATGAAGAGACTTCTTGTTCAGTAGATTAATCTTGCTTTATTTTCTTAAGAGTTGTTTCTTCGGAGAGAAGCACCTGACGACGGTGCCGGTACCTTTTTTTTTTTTTTTTTTTTGGTAACGCAGTGGTTAAAAATGCATTTGTCGCATACCCGCCCCGGGCGGGGTATGTGGGACTCACAGGCCCTGAAGGGGACACTGAATACCCACTAAAACATACCAACTGCGAGCTGTTAGCCGAAGGGGCTTTTACAGCTTAACCGGACTGCGGGCGAGCCCGAAGGCTCTCAACCCGATAGACATGAGTTAGGCGACTTCGCCCGAGGGCTCCCCCTGTGGGGAACGGGCCTCGGCTCGGGGCGTCGCTGGGGGTAAGGTGGACGTGGACGTGTCCATCTTGGGGTCGGTGATTTTTGCTCGCCGTGTTTTCGTACCTCGACGTCGAGGACGGAAACGCGGATGTTTGTGCGCGATGGCCTCGCGCGCGGCGTAGGCTTTGGTCTGGGCGAGCGTAATAACGTCGTCATCGTCGTTGAGGACGTGACGTGGACGTCGGACTTTGGAGATGCGCGATGGGGTGTAGGAAGCTGCCCCGACCACTAGTTGGTTGGGGTGTGTCGTGGCAGAGTCAAAGTAGCTCTGGGAGCACCGCTTCATAAACTGCCTGATGGTCGGCAGTTCGAGGTCGATGTGAAGATCGACGTTACGAATGAACCACGGTGCTCCCGTAGCTCGGCGCATGAACCTATTCTGTAAGGTCTGTAACCTATGGATCCTGTGTGCCTTGGTGTGCGCGAACACTACGCTTGCATAGGTCATGATCGGCCGTATGCAAGCGGTGTATAATCGGACCTTGCTGTTCAAGGGTAGTTTCGACCTAGCATGGAGTAGGCTGTGGAGGCGTCCCATCACAAAGGCTGCACGATCGCGTACAATCTTTATGTGGGGAGCGAAGCTAAGTCGGTCATCAAGGGTCACGCCCAAGTATTTAGCTTGCCTGCTCCAGGAGACAGGTTTGCTAAATAGCTGGAGGGGTGGGATGTTGTCTATAGAGTAGGAACGGGCAGTTCTGCGAGTGAACATGACCGCCTGACTCTTTTCTGGATTGATTTCGATTCTCCATTTCCTGAACCAATTGGCTAGGGCGGTAACCGCTGTTTGGAGAGTTTTAACTACTGCTGTCGGGGTCCTGCCTGCACAGTAGAGTGCGGTGTCATCAGCGTAAAGCGCTTTTTGGACTCTGTTAAACTGGGGCATATCGCTAGCATATAGCGTAAATAAGAATGGGGAGAGGACCGATCCCTGAGGGACGCCGGCCTTGATGGGGTGGGAGGTAGACAGCGTACCTTCCACCCTGTAGCGAAAGCTGCGGTGACTCAAGTAGTCGTGTATAATTAAAATTAAATAATCTGGGATCTTTAGACGATAAAGCTTGTGAATGAGGCCCTCGTGCCACACTTTATCGAATGCTTTCGCTACGTCTAGGAATAATACACCGGTGTATCTGTTCATCATGAACTGACCACTTGTGTATTCCACCAATCTGTGGACCTGTTGTACGCAACTGTGCCTCGCACGGAAGCCGAATTGCGTGTCTGGAATGAGGTTGTTATCCTCGGCGAATGATCTAAGTCTGCTAAGGACTATGCGCTCATAAAGCTTGCCTAATCCTTTTAGTAGACTTATCGGGCGGTAGCTACTGGGTTCGGTACGTCGCTTGCCGGGTTTGTGGATTCCGATTACCACGGCCTCTTTCCATTGCGAGGGAAAGATGTTATTGTTCAGTGCTGCATTGAAGATACAGCACAGAATGGTAATGAGGTGAGCAGGGAATAACTTAATGACTTTATTGGAGATACCGTCCGAACCGGGGGCTTTCTTGGCGTGTAGACCCTTGACCAGAGATTTGACCTCGTCATTGGTCACTGCTGGAATAGGTACGTCTGGGTTGTCGTATTCAGAGGAGCGAGAGATAGTGGTACGACGTTCCACTTCACTATTTATGGTACGGTGATGAATTGTGTCGTCGGGGTATAGTGTACTTGGCGTGCACTGAAGTTCCAGACAGTCGGCCAGGCATTCGGACTTTTCATCGTCCATGAATGCCTGTGGCTGGTTTGGTCGGTTGAGAGGAGGGAGAGTGGACACTATGTCCTTTTTGAGTGAGCGGGAAAGCTGCCAGAAGGCTTGGTGAGAGGGCTTTAGCTCCTCAACCATGGCGTCCCATTTGCTCTGTCTCATGTCTTGTATGGCTTTTTTGACCTCCCTTTGTAGGGACCGCAGACGAATGCGGTTGTCCTCCGTAGGGTATCGGTCATAAGCGCGGGTAGCGGCGTTCTTGCGTCTTAACAGGTCACGGACGTCGTCCGGCAGGTGCCATCTACGATCGCTCGTAATTGGTACCCGCCGTGAGCACTCGTCGATAATTGACTGCACGTGACTCGTTAAGGAATCGATTGCCTGAGAGGTGTCTTCCTTGGACCTAATGTCCTTTGGAATTTGATCAAGGTGGGGCGAGGATGTTGATTGCAGTCCTTTGTGCAATCGAGCCCAGTTGGTGGTCATCCTTGTCATGGTGTTGTTTTGACCTGAAGGGTCGGGGGAGCGGGAGGCGAGCTCTAGAGTCACCGGACGGTGATCTGAGTCTAACTCGTGTTGTACTTCGATTGAACATAAGCGTAGGCTTATATTCTTGAGAAGAACAATATCGAGTATATCCGGTCTGTGTAGGATGTTGTGTGGGAAGTGCGTCGGCTCTAATGGCGCTATGACGTCATATCCCAATCGGTCGGCGTAGGTCTCTAAAGCCCTGCCCCTCTTGTTGGAACTGAGACAGTTCCATGAGGTGCTCTTGGCGTTAAGATCACCGCCAATGATGACGGCGTCACCCAAGTCAAGCAAGGCCTTGAGATCGCTCTCGACTAGAAGAGTGTCCTTGTCAGGAGACAGGTATGCGGATATAAGGGTTATCGGCTGATGGCCGGTGAGGGCTAGCCGACAGATGGAGGCTTCAATGTACGCCAAAGGGGGCGGATCCATAGGTGTGCAGTGCAGCGATCTCTTGTAGTAGATGAGCGTTCCACCCATAGTAGAGGTTGTCCTATCGTTACGAACTATGTTATAGTTCGCAATTTTAGGGTCCCTGTTGTATGGTTTAAGGAACGTCTCTTGTACCAACAAGATGTCGAGCTGGTGGTCCCGAAGGAATGTGCCTACTTCGTCCCTTTTGAGGGCGAGGCTATAAGCGTTGAATGTCCCTATTTTTAGGTGTCGTGGTTTGACTCTACCGGGAGTGTGCCTATCCATTAACGGCTATTAAAGGAACCGAGACGCTCCAGGGTGGGAGCGAACCTAACGGCTGTGTTGAGGAGGGCGAGGCTGTTGCCTTCGTTCCTTCTCAGCTCAGCTGCGATCTCGCGGATTTCCGTAAGATTAATGAGACTCGCGAAATTTAAAACCAGGGCTAGGTCCGGGTCTAGTCCCTCGGGTGGTTTTGTAGGCGCGTTGCCTGGGGCTACCGGCTTCGCGGCTTTTGTGCCTTGAGGCTTTGTATGGCCCACGGGGGGAGGGTTTTGCCTAGCGGTAGGCGGTTTGGGGGTTTGTGATACCAGTGGTGGCGGGTGGTTGGGCTGCCTGATGGGCAGGGTTGGGAATGCCTCCTTGTTGGATAGCAAGGGGCGGGCCCACGCGTTGTGGGTAGGGATTGGGGCTGGTACAAAGACCTTATTGTAATATAAGGCCTGCTTGGGTGGCTGCCGGACTATCCGCCTCGGTGCACGTGGGCAGCCGCGGTAGTTAGCCGGGTGGCCGGACTCTCCGCACAGAACGCATGCTGGCGGTTCTTTGCACAGTGTGTGGTCCTTAGGGCGCGCACACTGGCTGGTGTGGTGGTCGTCCAGGCATTTCACGCACCTAGGGCGCGCAAAACAATTGGTTGACGAATGGCCATATAGCTGGCACTTATGGCATTGTGCCAGGTTGCCATTTTTATATGGCGGCTCAACGGTTACACCGGAGAGCCCACATATTTTTGTGGTTTTATATATGCCTTTACCCTCTGGGGTATTTAAAAGGCATACTAATACCATATTGAGGGGGAGTCTTCCCCTACCGCGTACCATGCGGTGTACCTCTACTACCGGGAGATTGTCAGCTTTCAGAGATTGGAGAATCTCTGCTGTGCTGATTTCATGAGGCATGTTACGAACTACTGCTCGTAACAGTTTGGCCTCGGGGAGGGTATAAGTATGGTAGGGGATCTGTTGATCCCCTAACATCTTTGATAATTTGCGGTGGTCGTCGGAGGACCGCAGGTCGACCCGGATGCCATTTGGGGTCGACTTGGCCGCTTTGTAGTTTACGTGGTGTGTGGTACACCACGTTTGGATGGTCAACCACTTATCCTTGTCCCTAATGTATAGGGGCGGCGGAATAAGTGTTTTGACGGGGGCCTGAGGGGCCGGGCTGGGCTTAGGAGCGGAGGACGCTACTGGGGTAGCCGGGGCGGCCGTAGCAGTAGGGGTCGACACTGGTTTAATTGCCGATTCTGTCGGCTGGATTTTAGCGGCCTTGGAAGGGCCGTCGTTGGAGGACTTTTTGAGCCTCTTACGAGAGTGGACTTCGATGAAGTCACTGTCGTCGGTTGCAGAGTCATCTGCTTCCGAGGAGGCTGGGGATGGTGACGGCTCTTCTGTTTCCATCGCCACCTCGATAACCGGCAATTGCGGTTAGTGCGATGTGGCTGGTGGAGACAGCGAGCGGGCGAGTGAAGGGTGGGTTGGCGGCGTGATCGTTAGGTCGCTGGTGCCGAAGTGACGGAAGAGGGACTCCTGGATCTCGGGATGGAGAGGATGTCCTCTATGGTAATACTTTTCTTAGCTGCCATGGCTGCTAAGAAAGTATTAATTGGATTGTCGCGGGAAGATATTAAATTATCGCGGGGAACGACTAACTCCCCGGGGGGTGGACCCGGGGATGTGTGCCTATATTCCCTCCCAACCGGGTATAGGTCGGGAGGATGTGTGCTTAATTAATGAGCCCTAAGCTTGTAGCCTGTTGCCGATCTTATTGTGCGAACAGGGCCCTAGCTGCTTGGGCTGTTAGGCCCGCGCAGAAAAATGATGATGTGCCGTAGGTTAGGTCCGACTAGGAGATCCCCCAAGGCCGGATGCTCTAACCCCTTCCGATTGTTAGCCTTCGCCAAAAGGGCTCGGCAGGCAAATCGGGGCCTTGCCTCACTCGGCTTCGTTGGCACCGTAAGGTTTCAACCGAGGACCAAAGTTGGTTTTTCCCTGAAGGGGCCAAATGCACTTATGTCACTAATAGAAATCGGATTTCTATGTCTTCAGAAAGACAAGAAATCCGTTGGATGGGTGTTGCAATCTGGAATCTCCGCGGCTCCGCGGCGACTCGGCGGTCTGGCAGCCACAGCGCGGTTCAGGCAGCCGTAGCGCGACACACTCGTACCGGTTGCGGCTTCCTGTCTTGAGTTGCTGCTTCCAGACTTGAGTACACTGCAGCGCTTCGGAGTTCCGCGAATTGCAACAACGTGAACGCGAGAGAGCGAGACGGCACGACGAGCGAGCCGAAACACGAGAACGCACGACCGCAGGGCGCGGGTGCGAGTGAGAGCGCGAGTGGGAGAGCGGGCAGCGCACGTCCGTACGCTACGAGTCTCCGACGCGGAATGAGTGGTGAATTTTGGTGCCGGTACCACGGTTTGGTCCCGTATTTATATATTTTTGGCCGACCCCGCGATTGGTCGTAATTTTACAGTTTTTCTTGACCAATCACGGAGTCGGAATTATAGCCAATCACAAAGCTCTAAAATTTACTTAAGTACAACGCGGCGTTACCGTTGCGAGAGCCGCGCTTAATTTCAATACAATTAATTACCTTAAGTACTATGCGGCGTTACCGTTGCGAGAGCCGTTTACAATATTAGTACTTACGTGCTAATACTAAATCTATATTTATTCTTTATTTAATTTCGTAAAATCTTATTACTAATTAATTACAACTGTTACAAACTATTCTTAAAACTATTGTTTATCTGCTGTCCCGCACAAAAGGCTTTATGTGCATCTGTTGAATTACCCCATATTATCAGTCCATATCGTAGTATAGACTCTACATAACCATAATATACTATTAGTGCCGTTTTCTTATCTAATAATGTACGTAATTTTTTAATAGCATGTACGAAACCCCTTAGTTTACTGCATATATTCATTATATGTTTTTTCCAATTGCAGTATTTATCTAGTGTTATGCCTAAAAATTTAATAGAGTCTGTTTCTTCTATAATTTCATGTTCAATTTTAATATGAACACTATAGTTTTGGGAATTAATTGTTGAGAATTTTATGTATTTTCTTTTGCTTAAATTTACACTCAAATTATTTCTTTGAAGCCAATCTATTACTAAGATTACCGCTTCATTAATTTTTATTTCATGGGTCGTTAAATTATCATCATTAGGAATTATTATTGAGATATCATCAGCAAATAGAACACATTGATGCTTAATCACTTCTGGTAAATCGTTAATATATAACAGAAATAATAAAGGGCCCAAAATACTGCCCTGCGGCACACCATAATTATTATTTTTAAAGTATTATCTTACAGATGATTCATGATCTTTATTTAAACTTACAATATCAACAAATTGTTGACGATTCTTTAAATATTTCTCAAGCTAACTTAGCGAAATACCTCTAATCCCATAATTTTCACATCTCTTCAATAACGTCATATGATCCACAAAATCAAATGCCCTAGTCATATCAAAAAATATCACTACCACTGGCACTATTTTATCTAGATAAGTAGTTGTACTACGAATTAAATTAAATGTAGCCAAAGATGTAGATTTGTTACGTTGGAACCCATTTTGTTCAGCCTTAATAACACCCTTACCTAAAATCTTTAGTCCTTCTCTTCCTAATCACTATCGTCCTATTTCTATCCTTCCTTTCTTATCTAAAGTGCTCGAGGCTTGTGTTTATAAACAGTTGTCGCAATTTATCTACTCCAACAACATCTTGAGCCCACTGCAGTCTGGTTTCAGGCCTGGACATAGCACAGTCTCGGCACTACTCAAAGTGATTGGCGACGCGAGGTCTGCTGTGGAGGATACTAAGATTACTGTACTAGTTTTAGTAGACTTCTCCAACGCCTTTAACGGAGTCAGTCACGAGATTCTGTTATCTATTCTGTCCCATTTCATGATCTCATCGGATGCTTTGGAATGGTTTTCATCTTATCTTCAGGGTCGTCAGCAGTCCATTCGGATCGACGATACTTTATCTGGATGGTGCGATCTGGGCGCTGGCGTCCCTCAAGGCGGTATACTTTCTCCTCTTCTTTTCTCTCTCTTCATTAATCTCCTAACTTCTGAACTTCAGTGTGCGTATCATTTGTATGCCGACGACCTGCAGTTATACTCCCACGCCAGGCTGGACGATCTGCAGTCATCAATTGATAACATTAATAAAAATCTAGCAACTATAAACGTCTGGGCTGCGAGGTTTGGCCTGGCAGTGAATGCAGATAAATGTCAATGTATCTTAGTCGGTAGTCCTCGCATTATCAGCAGAGTTGATACACACAACTTGCCAAAAATTAAATACAACGGAATAGTCATACCCTATAGTAGTCATGTAAAGAATCTCGGCATTTATCTAGACTCGACGATGGAGTGGCAAACACAAATCTCTTACATTTCAAAGAAAGTTACTGGGTCACTTCGCGCGCTTTACCGCCTAAAAAACTTTCTTCCAGTCAAGACCAAGACAGCACTGATTCAAACCTTAGTTCTTCCTATCAACGATTATGCTGACGTGTGCTATCTCGACCTGAATGCAGATCTGCTCAATAAACTGGACAGACTTCTCAACAATTGCATTCGATTCGTTTTTAACCTTCGGAAATTCGACCACGTATCCAATTTACGCTCTCGGCTCAATTGGTTACCAATTAGGCAAAGACGAAGCTTGCGTACTCTTACTCTTCTTTATTCTATTTTAAACTTTCCTAATTTCCCCTCTTACTTAAAACAACAGTTTCAATTTCTTAGCACCACTCACGACCGTAACCTTCGCTCTTCCAATAATCTTCTTCTCCACTGTCCCTCTCACTCCTCCAGTCTGGTACACTCTTCCTTTAGTATCCAGGCTGTTCTTCTCTGGAACTCGCTGCCTCTGGAAATCAAAATGGCTGCAAACCGTAACATATTCAAAGCCAGGGTTAAACGATTTTATTTAGACTTTCTAGCGGAGTCAACACACCTGTAATTGTTCTCATCTATAATTTACGTAATTTACTTGTATGTATATATGTATGTATATGTAAGTATATAGTAATATATTTATTTGTATATGTATGTATATTGTTATATATGTATTTATTTGTATATATGCATATGTTTTGGAATATAATCATATTTATTAGGTATTTACATGTTTAGTGCACCCACATATACCTAACAACTTAGTTTCTCTTTTTTTTTTTAGTATCTTTCATCTCTCTACATTGTATTGCACCTACCTCACATTATTTCTGCACCACTCTAGGTCGACTGGTAGAGAATGCTTATGGCATTAAGTCCGCCTTGTGCTATTTTTTTGTGCAAAAGTAATAAATAAATAAAATAAATAAATATTATGTTTAGTCAAGAAGTCTAGAAGTATAGTATAAAATGCTTTTTCGAATATTTTTGACAGAATAGGGATAAGTGTTATGGGTCGGTAATTTTTGGGTTCTTCTTTATTCCCTTTTTTATGCATGGGTTTTACAATGGAGTATTTTAGTTTATTTGGGAATATACCTTGTACAAATGATTCATTAATAATATGAGTTAATATTGGCGCTAAAATAGTGGAACTTTTTTTTATAATACTTGTAGAAATAGAATCATATTCAACTGCTTTAGTATTATTTAAAGAAGATATAATGTTAAAAATTTCCTGCTCAGTAGCTGGTCTTAAAAAAATTGAAATTGAAAATTGTTCCATTGATTTAATGATTTACTATGTAAAGGGAGGTTAGTGTTGCTAACCTGCTTGTTTCTATTAGTAGCATTTATAAAAAAGTTATTAAAGGCATTTGCAATTTGTATTGGACTTTTAATAATATTTCCTTTAACTTGAAGTGACTCTATTCTATTAATTGTTTGAACTCTATCATCTCTACTTTTAATTATCTGCCAAGTAGATCTACCTTTATTTTTTGCTGTAGCAATAATTTTTCTATTTCTATTACATTTAGACCAATTAATACATCTTTTCAGTAATCTGGCATATATTTTATATGTTGATAGAGCTTCTTCTGTTTTTAATTTATAGTAATTGAACCTCAATTTTCTTCTTACAGTACATGACTTTCTTAAGCCCTTGGTTATCCATTGAGGAGTACCCAAATTAGAACATATTCTTATTCTATTAAAAGGAAAGCATAAGTCATAAATTAATCTCAAATCGTCATGAAATATGCTAAAAGCCCTATTGACATTTGTCTCCTAAACATTTTGCCTAGCTTTAATAGTTTCGGTTTGGCGGTAATGAATCGTTCAACCCGCTTCACAGGCCTAATTTATACAACCAGAGGGTGAATATTGACAAATGCCGGATATTACCATAGAATATTTGATTCGACTCGTAATTTGAATCGATAAAGATTTTTTTTTCTCCCCATACAAACATTTGCCACTCTGTTCCACCCCCTTAGGGGTGTAATTTCGTAAAATCCTTTCTTAGTAAATCTCTAAGTCATAGAAAGAAACCACTGTCAAAATTTTAAGTTGCCAGCTTCAATAATATCGGCTTGGCGCTAATAACTTAATGAGTCGTCCAACCCGCTTCGCAGGCCTAATTTACACCCGTGTTTATTTATTTTTACTAAAGAATATTTGTACGTAATTTGAAAAGAATCGATAATTTTCGCCGAGCATTTTTTAAATTGACATATTTTTTTTATTTATAAACCAATTGACATGAAATAAATCCTAAATGTTAAGTGAAGCTTACCACAATACATTAGCGAAAACCGCACCTAAATCGGATAAGCCGTTTCTGAGATTAGCGTGCACAAACGCACAGACAAACAGATAAACACAAAAAATTTAACAATCATTGTTTTGGGTTCTATTCTTGTTGATAAAAGTCCCAGTAATATTTTTTCTTATATATCTTCCATGTACAGACAGTGATAATTTACATTTTTATTGTGTATACATACTCTATGTCATAAAAAGCAACTACCGTCAAAATTTCATGTTTCTAGCTTTAGTAGTTTTGGCTCGGCGGTTTCGAGCTGTTCAACCAGCTTCCTTCCAAATTGGGTCTCAATTTATACTCCCAAACGATCAGTTCCGGATTAGCTACGTAGCAAGAGTAGCAAATGCTACAGAGGGGCCCCGCACTCCAACTGCGGCTGTCTGACCATAAAAAAAACTTCCAATTTAAAAGTGTAAAATTATTAATTCCTTAAGTGCCATATGCTTCCCTTTCAACTGAAAATCTAAATTTAGATTTCGTCACGTTAAATTTTATCTCAAATTAATCATGTGGATCATCATACATTAATATGGTATAAAAATACCTATATCTTTAGATAGGAGATTAATTAATTAACAGATTTGATACATTTGTAAGCCTATCAATTAACTAAATGACGTAAAATTATTATTGTTTTTAGAGAACCTATTACGACAGCTTAAAACTCTTACAACTGAAGAGATTTTGGAAAAGCCTCAAGTATGGTCAATGACTCCTGGGGTCGCTCGTACCGCGCATCGCTGAACAAGCTTCGCGCGTGGAACCTCTCCCTCACTGAGACCCTCCAGCCCGACCTCCTTCGCAGAGTGGTCGAGGAGCTTTTTCCGTGGCAGCCGGAACACACGTCCCCGGTCATGGTTTCGCTAGGTCAGACGACAGTGTTCCGTCCGTGACGGAGTCGAAAAGGGGGGCGGCTGTGGCGAGGATTCATTTCGCCACCACGGCTCCCAGCCCGGACAGAATATCCATCCGGGTGTTGACGTTGCTGCTCGAGCACCTATAACTATGCCTCAGGCGACTGTACAATGGCGACTGGATAATTCCTTGAGTGCTGGAAGGAGGAGAGGTTAGTTATCCTGCCAAAGCCGGCACGGCCTCCGGATTTGCCGTTAGCCTACAGGCTCATAGTGCTGCTGGACGATGTGGGCAAGCTGCTGGAGTGGAGCGCGTGAGACATCGGTTACGACTAGGCGTTAAGAGGGAGATTTCTTCCTGGACTGGGCTTGATATGCTGTACTGACGACACGCTCGTCACAGCCCGTGGCAGGATACTCGAAGGGGCGACGAGCCTTTTTTTTGCGGTGGGCTATGGAGTGGTCACGCTCCGCCAAATCAGTCTGGGGTGACGGAAGAGGCGGCGCTCAACCCCATAGACACCCTGCAAGGCGCCTCTCTTCGCCGTGCGAGCTTGCCACCGGTACCCGTTCTTTGTCTTCGGTGGCCCGCCCGGCCGTTTACCCTTACGGGTTCCTTTCGTCGTCCTCACACGGCGGCCTCACTTTGGGTGACCGAACTAGTCCCCGGTTCGATCACCCGATGTTTCGGCTAGGGCGGCATCAGGCGCAAATATTCGCGCCTGTGCCACCTGAGGCGCCGGCGGCGGCCAGAGTCCGCATGAAGGGAATCCTCCTGGACGCGTTCCGCCGCCACCTTCTGCGAGATGACTGCCTCGCAGAAGGAGGAGGCGTCCCAGTTCCTGACGCTGTTGACTATCGCTTTCACAACAGCCGGTAGCGTCAAGTCGGCACCGATCACAGTGACGAGGTCACAGCGCTGCCGAGACCAGCTCGTACAAAACTCGAGCGTATGCTGCGCCGTGTCCTCGTCACTGCTGCACTGTTAGCAGGATGGAGTCCCCTGGCGTCCAAGTGCAGGTACTTGCCGAAGTAACCGTGCCCCGACAAGACCTGCATCAGTCAGAAAGAGAGGATTCCGTGCCGCCGGTCCATCCACTCGATCAGTACGAGCCGGAGGACCTCAACGGTACGAACACCGTATCGAGGGCACTCCAGCCGCGTAACCCAACGGCCATTGACGTCCCAGCGGGCGTCCTCGCGACAGGTGGCTACCTCGCTGAACGATTGGAAGCCAGCCTTGTCGCATAATAAAGAAACCCGCCGGTAGAGATCGGAGAGTATCTTCGCCTCCAGTCCTCTGGAACTGCAATTTTATAAACTTTTATTAAATAATTCTTTAGAATTGTGTTTCCCAAACGTAGAAATTACCTTGCATTTACTTGTCTCTCATGATCAATAACTGATAAAAATAAGTTAAGCAACGGCATGGGCCAAGAACGTTTTAATCTCACTTTGATGAATATATAAGTAGGTAGAATATGATTTGCTTAAAGAAATCAACATTGAAAGTGTTATCTCTAAATTTGACCAAATTAAATCCAGAAAAGTTCATTTGTAGGTAACAGTTTTGTTTTGTTTTATAACCTTAAATTGAGAACCAAAAACAAGTCAAGGGCCCCTTGACAGAATTTGCTACAGGCCCCGCGCTGGGTTAATCCGGCACTGCAAACGATGAAAGATGACAACTGCTAAATACGTACGTATTTATTTATTTTTACCTAAAAATCTTTGTACGTAATTTAAAAAGAATTAGTAATGGTTTTTTCTCTTAATACAAACTTTACCGCTCAGTTACACCCACTAAGGGGCGAATTTTCATAAAATTCTTTCATATTGAATCTCTACGTCATAAAAAGAAACGTCCGTCAAAATTTCATGTTTTTAGCTTTAATAGTTTCGACTCGGCGCGGCGGTAATGAGTTGTTCAATCAGCTTCGCAGGCCTAATTTACACCCCCAGAGGGTGAAAATTGATAAATACGGAAACACGTGTTTATTTATTTTTACTGAAGAATATTTGTACGTAATTTGAAAAGAATCAATAAAGATTTTTTTTCTCCCGATACAAACTTTTCCACTCTGTTTCATTCCCTTAGGGACGAAATTTTGTGAAATCCGTTCCTAGTAGATCTCTACGTCATAAAAAAAAATTAAGGTCAAAATTTCATGTCTCTCGAATCAGTAGTTTTGGCTCGGAGTTGATAGGTCAGTCATTAACCAACGGCTTTAGTTATATATAGAAGATTTGAACACGCAAGTCCAAGGAGTTTATAATATTACGACAAATGGCAACACTGACAGAGGCTGGGCCAAAATACCAAAAGGCTAACTGCCTTTTGGTATTTTTATCAGTTATGGAGTTTTGGGGCAAATATGGAAATGTCATGTCACGCTCTTGTATTATATTCATTTCTTTAGTGTTTTCTAGAGTCATATTGAATAATTTTGCTGGTATTTTATGGAATATGATACAGTTAAAGTGCTAAAGTGTAGTGAATATGGTGTGATAGTGGTTTACATGTGTTTGCCCAAAAGTCCCAACGAAACTATTAATTTGGTTATCTGCGCCGAATTAATGGTAACAACTTGCTTACTGACGGTCAGTGAGACACTATCAAGGACTAATTACAATAATATATGAAGGGATAAAATAATATATGAAGAAAATTAATACGGAAGACAAGGCGGTAAGCTCGACTGACTATAGTTTGCCCATAAGGGCGATAAATTAAAAAAAAGAAAAGACAATTAATTATAATTTGGAGGCTATCAGAGATGGTGATATATTCCCATATAAAAACTTTAGTCACGATGTGGTATCTCTTACCAATGTATCTCTTACCAATGTATTTCTAAGAAAGTCATGGCAGGAGATATATACCAAAAGTTGCGCACATAAAGGTAGACATTATTATCGCATTCAACACGATATTCCTCGGTATCCCTGGTTCTCCAGGATGAAATTCTGCAAGAGAGTTACGAACTGTATTATACGCATGAGACTGGGACATGTTTGCACACCTGTTCATCTTGCTAGACTACACTTAGTACAGTCTGAGAAATGCGAGTGTGGTATCGATGATGGTGATTTAAATCATATTTTCCTATCCTGTCCTCTCTATGATAATACCATCATTTATGAAACTATGAATACATATAACATTCCTTTACCATCTTCTATTCCTATATTATTAGCAATTAACAATTTCCATATTTATCACTCATTAAACATATTTATTAATCGTAATGATATTAAAGTATGAGTATATATCTAATTATGTATCTATTATTTCCTTCTGATCTTTTCCTAAATTCCTCGTTCCAAAATTAACTCCTAATATATCCTGTTTCCTTACCTTTGTTTGTGGCTATACGCAAACCGCGTACGCCATAGAAGAAAAAAAAAAAAATTTGACGGTCAATTAAAAATTAAATAGATTGTCGAATAATGACTCGTGTATCTATACTTCGTGAATGACTCTATGGGTAGTAGAGATGGTCGTTGCGCAACTTAGCTGGTTATTGAAACTATCTATCGGCACAATAGCTGTTAGATAGTTTCGTCGTACTACAATAACCTGCTAACAGCTATTAACTCAATCACGTTCGATAATACTCGATCGCTATCGGCAGCTAACAGTCGCTACTCGCTATTGTAGCTAGTTATAGCTAACAACAACTGTGTGGCTAACAGCTATCGCGATCGCGACATAGCTGGGACATCGGTTCTTTCATCAATGATCATTTTGTCTCTTTCATACACACACACGCCAAAGCTGCGTTTGACCTTTGACTTTAGCCCTTAGAGCCTTTGAAATAAGATGCATTTTTTGTAAGATTATTTTTGTTATTCGTCATTAGGTACTTAGATAATTGTGAGTTGCAGGTTGATGCCTAATTATGTGGTCTTGAACTAATCATTATCTAATTCACGTGTTTAGCGACATTGTGTATTATAGACGTGTCGCTTACTTTTGAGTATAAATATTAAATTTGATAGTCCCAGAGTATACTCACATAGTACAATTATTTGTATGATGTACACAGTTATTTGTATTGCGTCTTGGTGTTTTTTATCTATCTATCTGTCTATCCATCAGCCTTTCTCCGTCCACTGGTGGACATAAGTCTCCCCCAAAGAACGCCACAGCGCACGGTCCTGCGCCACCTGCATCCAGCGGCTCGCTGCGATCTTAATTTTTACATTATGTTCCGGTCAAACTATTTTAATTGAAAAGTTCAGATACATTAATGATATACCTATGCAATGAATATTTCGCTTATATAGATAGTAGATACTATTCAATACACATAGTACCTATGTGTATTGAATCCGAATATGTTACCGAAATATTGACCGCGACGCTCGCTCGTTCGTGTGCACGTTAGTATAGTAGCAAAAATAACCCGCTATTGAAATAGCGTGTTTCAAAAACCGCTATTGACATTCGATAGATAGTTTCGTTTCGTTAACCAAATAACCCGCTACAGCCCATCGCTAATGGGTAGACGTCATTAGGGATGTGAGGTTCCTGGAAAAAAATCGATTAAATAAAAATCGTTTTTTTTTTATTTAATATTAATCGATTTGCCAAAAATCGATTATAATCAAAATAAATAATCGATTTTTATGAATAAATCGATTTTTTCTATTATCTAAAAATGTATATACTTTTTATACTCCAATAATAAACCTAAGAGATTCATATTAACAATTAATCAGATTAAAATCAAATAAAATTATATGAATAAAAAATCAACCAATTCAAATCTAAAAATTCATCAAAGCGAATATTCCTTTAATTTTTCAAGGTAAGGGGACGTCCATTAATCACGTGATCTTTTTTTTAGCATTTTTTAATATAATATATTTATTATATTACTATTGTATATATACTATTGTATATAGTATAATAAATTTAACTTTGGTAGACAGTCGCCTCCGAAGCAAAATATTGGACGCAAGAGCCTACAGTAGCCCCACAATCGATACGGACCACTATCTCGTTATTGCGAGATTTAGTGGTCTGTTCAGAGAGTGGGGGCACTGGCGAGAGTGTGTCCACTTCGGAGGGCTTGAAAGAATATAGATTGAAAGTTTGCAAGAGTCTGTTAGAGAAAAGTATGCAGAGGGTGTCCGAGAACGGCTGACGATGGCAAGCCAGCCGCAATCGGACATTGGAGAATGCTGGAGAATATTGAAAGAGAGTATGGTAGATACAGCGAAAGAAGTATGTGGAAGCTCAAAGAAGCATAGAAAAACAAATGGTTATGCTTGGTGGGATGCGGCAGTGGCAACTTCCGTAGAGCAAAAGAAGAAAGCGTGTCTGGACTATGTCTCTTCTTTGAATCTGAATGACAGTATGACTGAACAGAAGAAAGAAATATATCGGCAATGTAAGAATGACACCAAGGCCTTAGTGAAACAGAAACGTGATAGAACAAATATGAGTGCAGAAGATAGGTTAGCTAAAAACTTCGAGGGTAACACCAAACTGGGGTACGATGTCAGAAACCTCCACGCGGTGTACCCTGGGTGCGGACGGCGGTCCCCAGTTCTTCTGTTGTACTGTTGTCCGTAGCGAATATCTGGCGCTTCGCTCCTAGCCTTCTATCCGTAGAAGGTGACCGGACGCGAATCCGCGACGGCCTCAGTCACTCATTCATTTGAGAGCTGGGCAGGCATGTGCCACCGCCACCGTCGTCAAATCGTAAACCTGATTCTTTGCTTGTCTTAGTTTCAGGAGCGAGGGTCTTGGCTTAACCGCCCGGACCGCGAGGAAGACAACCTCTATAAAGAATTTCGAATGTACATTCGAATTCGGAAATCACCCACAATCTTAAGTTTTGGCGCGCGGCAAGAAGATGCATGGCAGATGGGTTGTTCTGTTCTTAGCACGCTCCAGCCAGGGTACCGGCTGCCCCCCTGGTTGGTAAATGTAGGCTTGCCCGGGTACAGGGATCCCTGCCCGGATCGACGTCATAGTTTCTCCCACACTCGTGGGTTTTATCATGGAACTTTTAAAAAAAAACAATATTTACGATGGGGATCATGATGATTCCCACCTCAAGGCCCGGTCATGCCAACGCAAAACTGACCAAAACGACGCCTCGTCCTCGGGACTCGAGGCGTCCGCCGAGGGTCCGGCACAGCACATGGAGGCCCAAACAACACCGAAGCGGAGGTCGCCCAGGAGGAGCCGGGGGAAGACCTCTAGCTTCAAACGGCGATTGGAGGAGCGGCGAGCGCGCAGAAAGGCTGCCACCGCGGAAGCGAGGAAGGACGGCGGTAGAGCCGAAACGGAGCCGTCGACGGACGAGGGCGACAGCGATGTCGCAGAGCCGTCCGGGGAAGATGGGGGTGGCGGTTCTACCGCCAAAATGGATGAGGGCGGTGACATTCCCGCAGGGCCGTCCAAGAAGGATAGCGGGCCGGCTGTTGAAGCCCCCGCCAGGTCGTCAGCGCGTCTTGTGGCAAAGAGCCCGGCGGCGACAGTGACAACGCTGACGACCAAGGAGAAGGCCCTCCCCTCGCAGGTGAGGAAGCGCCGCCTAAGCAAGGGTGGCAGCTCGGGTGCCGACTCAGAGGGGAGCGTGGCCAGCATGCCCCCACCTAAGGTGCCGGCTATCCGAAGAGGGCGAGGGGCCTCGGAAGAAGAAAGGGCGGCGGCGGTCGCTGCCCGCGCCAACAGCGACCCCCCCGACCTGCGGGCCGAAAATGCCCGCCTTAATGGCGAGATGTCGGCCATTCGGACCCGGAACCGGCAGTTGGGGGACATGCTGGCGGGGATGCGGCGGGCAAACCGCCAGTTATTGAAGGACGTGGCCGACCTAAAGGCGCAAATGGCGCTGCTCGCGCCGCCTGCGCCAGTTGCGCCACCGACCAAGGCCGGCCAATCAGCGGCCGCTGCAGCGCCAAAGCCGCCTCGCGCTGCGGTGCCGACGACGTTGGGCACTGGCGTGACGGTAACACCCGTCCCCACGGCGAGAAAGACGCCAGCCGCCGCGAAGCGCGCGTCGCTGGCTGGCGCTGGCCCAGCCGCCGCGGCGAAACTGGTCCTAGTGGTGAGGATGACGCCTCTCGCTGCGGACCGCATGCCGCCGGCTAGCGTCCCTGCGGCGCCAAAGCCGCCAGGCGCCGCGGAACGGGCCCCCGAAGAGGCCCAGCCGACCCCGATACTTGCGGTGGGAGGCTTACCGGACGAGGCCCTGCGCCAAATCATCGACGCAGTCGGAAAACTCGTCGATGCGCGCGTGGCCGTTCTGGAGGCAAGGTTGCCTCCAGAACCACGTGTCCGGCCGCCTCTCGCTGCGGACAAGCGGTCGCATGTGGCATCAGCCCCCGCCCCGCTGCCTTGTCAGGGTGGCCGCGTGGGTGGCAGCTACGCCGCGGCCGCGGGTGCGCCCAAGCCCAAGGGGCCCGCGCCTAAACCTAGGAAGAGGACGGTACCGGCTCCTGCCGGACCGCAGTCATCGTCGGCAACAACACCGCCGGCGATGACTAGCGCGTCAACGACTGCGCCTTCCGCGCCTGTCGCGCCTGCTGCGCCCGAGGGTTGGCAGGTGGCCGAGCGCGACCAGAAGAGTCGCGGTCAGAGGAGGAGAGCGGAGGCCAAGCGCGCCGCGGAGGTCCCCGCTCCCGCTCCACAGGCAGGAGCCGGTAAAAAGAAGAGGCCGCGCAAGGGGCTCAAGTCGCCGAAGACAGCCGCAGTGGTGATCACTGTGCTGCCTGAGGCGGCTGAGAAGGGCCTCAGCTACGAGGCCGTCTTGAGGAAGGCCCGGCGGGAGCTAGACGTCTCCGATATTGGAGGCGTCGAAGCCAGGACCCGCAAGCGCCGGACAGGGGCTCGAATCCTTGAGTTCCCCGGGGCCGAGGGCTCCAAGACGGCCGACAGCGTAGCTGACAAGCTGCGAGGTTTGTTTGCCGAGGAGGGTGGCATCAGGATCGCCAGGCCCGTCAAGTGCGCCGAAATGCGCATCGCGGGTCTGGACGACTCCGTGATGGTGGAAGACATCCGGGAGGCTATTGCCTCGAGAACCGGGTGTCCCATAGACACCGTCCGGGTTGGTGTCATCCGCTCCGCTCCGGGCGGCGTAGGTGCCGCCTGGGCGCAGTGCCCGGTGGAGTCGGTCAGGCAACTGGCCGGCTCAGGCAGGCTCCTCGTGGGCTGGAGCTCGGCGCGGGTGACCGTGCTTGAGCGCTGGCCTGCGAGGTGCTATAAGTGCATGGCGGTCGGACATACTCGACCGACGTGCACTAATTGCTTCGACTGCGGCGGACTGTGTTTCCGCTGCGGTCAAACCGGGCACGTGGCGGCATCTTGCGCCGCCCCGCCCCACTGCCCCGCGTGTGCGGCGGGCGATAAGCCCGCCAAGCACCGCATGGGCTCTGGGGCGTGCAAACCTCCAGCTTTGGCCCCAAAGGGGCGGGGCGGCCCTCCGACCACGGCCGCTCCCGCTCCTAGCGCGGTCCGATCGCCCGCCGGCGAGGGGGAGGTCATGGATACAGCCCGTTAATGGCTACACCATCCATGCACCACCTCTTGCAAGCCAACACCAACCACTCCGCCGGTGCGCAGGATTTACTCCTGCAATCCATGGCGGAGTGGTCGATTGGTGCAGCCGTAGTCGTAGAACCGTACTGCGTGCCTGATCGCCCCAATTGGGTGGTCAGCCGAAACGGAACTGCGGCAATCGTCGTCTCAACGCAGCGGCACTTCCCGTCCTTGTCTCTTTTGGATAGGGGCGAGGAATTTGTCGCGGCGGAGTGGGGAGGGGTCACGCTCTACAGCTTATACCTCTCCCCTACCAGGAGAATGGACGATTTCGGGGCCTCCCTCACCAACCTGGAGGCCTCGATACGGCGACTAGCACCGGGCCTCGTCCTGGTTCTGGGGGACTTCAACGCCAAATCCACGGCGTGGGGGTCCCCTATGACGGACGACCGAGGGCGGGCGGTCATCGAGTGGGCGGCTTCACTGGGCCTCTGTGTTCTTAACAGGGGCTCAGTGAACACGTGTGTGCGGCAGCAGGGCGGGTCGATAGTGGACTTGTCGTTCGCTAGCCCCGCTGTCGCACCACGGGTGAGGAACTGGAGTGTCCTGGAGGAGGCGGAGACCCTATCGGACCACCGGTACATCCGGATGGAGGTCTCCCCTCTCCGGGACCCCGGTAGGGGTCACAGGGCGGACGGAGCTCCCGCGTTTCCGCGGTGGGCTGTGGGTCGTCTTGACAGGGACCTACTGGTGGAGGCGGCCATCGTTCACACGTGGCTGTCCTCACCGCCCCCAGCGGACGGGGTGGACGCCGAGGCTGTCCGCATCCGCAGTGCGTTAACGCAGATCTGCGATGCGGCCATGCCCAGAGTGCGGCGGCGTCTACCTCCGAGGCAGGGGGTCTACTGGTGGTCCCCAAGATTGGCGGACTTTCGTGCGGCATGTATCAGAGCCCGAAGGTCCTACACCCGCAGCCGGCGGCGTCACCGCGACGCTGAGCGGGAGGGCCAGCTGTACGAGGCGTACCGCGATGCGCGGACGGCCTTTCGGCTGGCCATCCGAGCCGCCAAGGATGCGAGTTGGCAGGAGATGCTGGACGGTCTCGACCGTGACCTCTGGGGTCGCCCGTATCGCGCGTCGCTGAACAAGCTTCGCGCGCAGGGCCCCCCCCTCACCGAGACCCTCCAGCCCGACTTCCTCTGTAGGGTGGTCGAGGAGCTGTTTCCACGGCAGTCGGAACACACGCCCCCGGTCATGGCCTCGCCAGAACAAGACCGGGAGGCTGACGACGAGAGTGTTCCGCCCATGACGGAGACGGAAGTGGGAGCAGCTGTGGCGCGGATTCGTTCCGCGACCACGGCGCCCGGCCCGGACGGAATACCAGTCCAGGTGCTGACGTCGCTCCTCGAGCACCTCGAGCCTCGCCTCAGGCAGCTGTACAAAGTCTGTTTGGCGTCTGGACGGTTCCCTGAGTGCTGGAAGGAGGGGAGGTTAGTTCTCCTGCCAAAGCCGGGACGGCCCCCGGATTCGCCGTCGGCCTACAGGCCCATCGTGCTCCTCGACGATGTGGGTAAGCTGCTGGAGCACATCCTCGCTGCCCGCATCGTCCAGCACCTGGAGGAGGTGGGGCCCGATCTGTCGGACGCTCAATTCGGTTTTAGAAGGGGGCGTTCGACCATCGGGGCCCTGCTACGACTGAGGCAGACGGCCGCGGAGGCTGTCACCGGCGGGGGAGTGCTGTTGGCGGTGTCGCTGGACATCGCCAACGCATTCAATAGTCTGCCATTCAGCTGCATCAGGGAGGCGCTCCGATTTCATGGGGTGCCCTTGTACCTGAGGCGGCTGGTGGCGGACTATTTGGAGGGGCGCAGTGTCCTCTGCGCGAGTCCCGCAGGGGACATTGTGCGGACGTCCATGTCGTGCGGCGTTCCACAGGGGTCGGTTCTGGGGCCGACTCTGTGGGACATCGGGTATGACTGGGCGTTGAGAGGGAGTCTCCCCCCCCGGGCTGAGCGTGATATGCTACGCTGACGATACGCTCGTCACAGCCCGGGGCAGGACACTCGAAGAGGCGGCGAGCCTGGCCACTCTCGGCACCGAGGAGATGGTCGGGCGAATCGAGGCGCTGGGGCTCAGGGTGGCCCTAAATAAGACGGAGGCCCTATTGTTCCATGGGCCACGCGTAAGGCCGCCAATCGGCATCTCGCTAGTCGTCAACTCCGTCCACATCAGCATCCAGGCCCATATGAAGTACTTGGGTCTGGTGCTCGACGGGCGATGGTGGTTCCGGGAGCATTTTCGCCGAATTGCTCCCCGGCTGGTCGGCGCGGCGTCCGCCCTTTCGCGGCTCATGCCGAACGTGGGCGGACCCAGCTTCGAGGGCCGACGGCTGTATGCGGGGGTGATCCGTTCTATGGCCATGTACGGCGCACCCGTGTGGGCGAGGGCTCTGAACGCCCAGCTCAGGGCTGTTCTGTGGAGACCCCAGAGAGTCATGGCGGTCAGAGCCATTCGCGGGTACCGCACGGTATCGACCGAGGCGGCATGCCTACTGGCCGGGACACCCCCGTGGGATCTAGAGGCGGACATGCTCTCCGACCTCTACCGGCGGGTGACCTCACTGCGTGACGAAGGTGGCTCCCCATCGCTGAGCGAGATAGCCACCTGGCGCGAGGACGCCCGCCGAGACGTCATCGCCCGTTGGGCTACGCGGCTGGAGAGGCCTAGACACGGTGTCGTCACCGTCGAGGCTGTCCGGCCCGTACTGATGGAGTGGATGGAGCGGCGGCACGGAGTCCTCTCCTTTCGACTGGTGCAGGTGTTGTCGGGGCACGGATGCTTCGGCTTGTACCTGCACACGGTCGCGTATAGGGAGTGGACTTCGTTCTGCCACCATTGCAGCAGTGACGAGGACACGGCGCAACACACGCTGGAGGCGTGTCCGGGCTTTGACCGGCAGCGCCGTGACCTCGTCGCTGTTATCAGTGCCGACCTGACGCTGCCGACTGTCGCGAGAGCGATGGTCGACAGCGTCAGGAACTGGGACGCGGTCGCCGCCTTCTGCGAGGCTGTCATCTCGCAGAAGGCGGGGCGGCGCAGGCGCGAATACCTGCGCCTGATGCCGCCCTAACCGAGGCCTCGGGTGATCGGACCGGGGAATTGTCCGCTCACCCGACGTGAGGCCACCGCGTGAGGGCGATGCCCCGACGGCGAAATCTGTCGGGGCGTCGACGAGAGGAACCCGCGAGGGTAAACCGCCGGGCGGGCCACCGAAGTTAAAATCGAGTACCGGTGGTCCGCTCGCACGGCGAAGAGAGAAGGTTTTACGGTGGGTCTATGGGGTCACGCGCCGCCTTTCCGTCACCCCGGACCGATTCAACGGGGCGAGACGCACCCATAGCCCACCAATAAAAAATAAAAAAAAAAAAAAAAAAAGGGTAACACCAAACTCTTTTGGAGAGAGGTGAAGAGGTCTCGGGGTGGTTGGTCAGGCTTCAGAATGAATAAAATAAGGTCTAAAGGTGGAGACATTCTTACTCAAATACAAGACGTGTGAAGCCGATGGAGTGAATATTTTGGCGATATGTATGCGGATACTCGGGTTGGCGCCGGTGTTGCATGTGGTCTAGTAGATCAACTGGTAAGGCAGCGGGCATTGATATGGTGTCTGCCGAGATGATCAAGCTTGGCGGCTCCTGTGTTTGGGAGGCGTTCTTGTTGTTCCTCAATTTATGTCGGAGCTCGGGAATGGTTCCCAGGGACTGCAATAGCGCAGTCATCGTGCCTTTGTTTAAAAACAAGGGTTCACGTTATGACTGCTTAAATTACAGAGCCATAACCTTGACCAGTTTGGCAGCAAAAGTGTATGCTAAAATGATTGAAAGGAGAATGAGGATGGAGTCTGATGGTTTACTGTGTAAGGCACAAGGAGGTTTTAGGAGTGGAAGGAGATGCATGGATCAAGTGTTCTCTCTGTGCAACATTGTGGCGAAGCATCTGGCTCTAGGTCAGAGGGTTTTCTGCAGTTTTGTGGATCTGTAGAGAACATTTGACACGGTTGCACGAAAGGAACTTTGGGACATTTTACCGGAGTATGGTATTAACGGAAAACTTCTGCAGGCTGTGCAGTCCAGTTACATGGGCTGTAGAGCCTGTGTGCGGCTGGATGATGGAATGTCGCCTTGGTTTGACGTCAATATCGGCGTTAAGCCGGGGTGCGTTCCATCAGCCAGACTGTTTATCATGTATCTGGATAAATGTCTCCAAGACCACTTTTCTTACAATCTTGAAAAATAAATAAACTTAAATTTTGGTTTTACTCACATTCGTGAGTAAAACCAAAATAATAGTCTTTGAAAGAAATGAAGCCAGAACAGATGTAAGAGTAACAATAGGTAATGATGCATTAGAGCAAGTGGATGAATTTGTATATCTTGGATGTGAATTTAGCCGAGATGGAAGGTACACCACTGATATAGAGCGAAGAGTAAATGCGGGAAATAGAGTGAACGGAGCGTTGGGACAACTTCTCGGTAGCCACCACCTCAGCCAGAAGGCACGTGTAGCAATACATAACTTGCTTGTCCCAACATTACTAAATGGAAGTGAGAGTTGGGTATACAGAAAGAAGGTATGAAAGTAAAATTAATCGATCGCATTCGTAACGACGACGTAAGAGAGCGAGTATGTATGAAAGAGAGTATTGGTGTAAAGATGCGAAAGGGAATGCTCCGATGGTTTGGGCATGTGGAAAGAATGTCGAACGAACGTCTGGTTAAGAAGATATACAATGCAAAAGTGGAAGGATGTAGGTACCGGGGGAGACCGAGACTAACCTACCTAGACCAGATCGGTCATGTACTGAAGGAAGGTGGAGTCAAGAGTCTCCGAAACCGGCGAGCGTGTATGAAGAGAACTATGAATGTTGAGGAAGCGAGTGAAGTATGCAAGGATAGAGTTTCTGGCACTCTGTTCTCTCTGCCTACCCTGCAAGGGATATGGCGTGATGGTATGAATGTATGCATGCTGTTTTAAATTTGTAGTATCATTACAAGTTTCTAGCTCTTTGGAACAGACTTGCATATTGCTGTATGTTTCTTAATCGTAAAATATTTTCGCCAACCGCGTTTAGATGTTTTACTATTGGAAGACATTTTTATTGTTTACCAACAACTACATATATTATGGCACTCTTAACTTGTAAATAATAATTTTTTTTTAATTTTTTTTGTGTGTCTTAGTTGTTAGCCTCAGATGGCTATGACAACTTTACCCGGGCACAGTCCGGGTAAAGTTGTGGTGAGCGCTGAGGGCTCTCAACCCGTAGTAAATAATAATGGATTTACGTCGAGTTTTATTCATCCGTTCCATAGATGGCGCTTTTCATAAAAATCGATTAAATCGCATAATTTATATAATCGATTTTTTAAAAATCGATTAATATTACTATAAAAATCGATTATAAAAAATCGATTATTAGAAAAAAATAATCGATTAAAATAAAAATCGATTATTATTTAACATCCCTAGACGTCATACGTACAAGAGGGATTTTTATTAATATTGTGTTATTTGTTTAAAATTACATAAAAATTACAAAATTTTGCATTTTACATTAGTCTTAACATTATTTAGATATAAATTAACGTAGAAAAGTGTAAATTTGTATATAAAATTGGGTAAGTATTGTTTTTGACATTACGTTTTCATTTGTTTGCGTTCATTTATTTTTTTTTGTTTTGTTAATAATTTTATAAGAAACCGAAACGGAGAAGGAGGTGTGGATGGATCCCCAGGACCCAGATCCGCCTGAGCCTCCTGATCCTCCAGACGATCGGAGTAAGAGCAAAGTTAGCAGTATAGTTTCTGGTGCTAAGCGTCATCTCGATGACATTCAGGGACAAGATAGTTCAAATATTGCAAAAAAGTTATTATCGACAAAGATATGGCTGTAGCTTCTATACAAAATATATATGTTCACCCAAGATAAGTTGTCGGCATAAAAGCATACACAGATATTGACAATGGTCCTTTTATTGTTCACGTTTCCAGAATGGAGCCAGATCTGGTTACAGGCACTGTTATCCGACCCATTAAGTTTGGCCAGTTTTTATTCCGTAACAAGATAAATAATATTTGTACCGATGGAGTCAAGGCAGAAATAAAATATCTATTGAGTTTTCCACCGGATTAGATGCTAATAAATTTTTGGACAATCCAATTTTGGAGATGTCCAAATATATAGCAACAATTCCCACCTATAACATCACCAAAATCAGTGTCGTTCGTCAAGTCCCTGTCGACATGTCGATAGATGAATTTGTTGAGTCCTTGACTCTTCCAAATGGATGTGGTCCTATTCTCAAGGCTCGCAGGCTCAGTCGTAAGACTGTAACTGATGGTAAGGTGTCATGGATACCAACACAGACTATAGTTTTAACTTTCCAAGGCCAAATTCTACCCAACAAAATTTTCTGTTATCACACTTCCCTTCCCCTTGAGTTATACCAGTTTCCAACAATACAGTGCTACAACTGTTGTAGATTCGGCCATGTAAAAAATCAATGTAGATCGAAATCAAGGTGCTATCGCTGTGCTCAGCCTCATGCTGGAGATGGCTGCAGTGTGTCTGAGTCTGAAGCTTCTTGCTTGCATTGTTCCAGTCAGCACTTTGCTAACAGTAGGAGTTGTCCTCAACAGGGTAGGCAGAGGTCTATTAAGATACTCATGTCACAAAAAAATATATCTTACCATGAAGCATCAAAACAGTCACCCAAAACAGTTAAGCCTTATGCAGAAGTTGCACAAGGGTCAAACAATCATCTTTCTCAAACACATACTTCATCCAATGCCACCCAACCAATAAATTCTCATATTTCATACAGGAAAACAGTTTACTCAACTCCACGTCCTCATGTTCCACTCAGCAAATCATATGATAAGGCTGCCCATCAAGCTTTTATTGCTGGCCAGTCTTCTTCCTTACCAAATGGTTGTGCATTACTCCTAGATAATTCTTCCAATCCTTCACCTCTTCAGGATGACAACCTCCTGGAAATTCTCTTAACAACTATTATTAACTTGATTTCAAAATCCAACTCTAGTATACCGCCCCACGTTGCCAATAAACTATCTCAAATTTTTACCTTATCAAATAAATATGGTCCTAGTATCTCTACTACAATGGAACATAAAAAGCCTTCGTCATAAGAAGCATGAACTTCTCCACCTGATTAACAAATTCCAGCCATCGGTTATTGCCATCTCGGAGACATGGTTGGTGCCTGGTTCCTATTTTAGGGTTTCGGGCTACTCCTGTATTCGGGTTGACAGAGCTGATGGATATGCTGGAAGCGCTTTACTAGTAAGGCGTTCTTTACCCTTCTCTCTTTTATCTCTTCCTCCTGTATCACCTAACATTAATGTAGTTGCTGTAAATATGCTTAACATCTCATTTCTATCATTTTACATTTCTCATCCTCACTCTTCATTAGTGTCAGACATTTTGTATATAATCTCATCGGTTCCCTCACCTGTCATTATAATGGGTGACTTTAATGCTCACCACTCCTCATGGGGTTCGGGCCACAATGACCCTTTTGGCCTTGCCCTTTTGGAAATTTTTGACCAGGCAGATTTGTGTGTCATGAACAATGGTTGCCCTACACGGAGAGTCTTACCTCACCAAAACCCTAGGAGTGTAGTGGACCTTTCCATATGTTCCCCATCCCTCCGGTCTCTTTTGTCTTGGAGTGTTTTGGAACATACATATGGCAGCGATCACTACCCAATTGTAATTTCTATGCCCAACTCCAGCTTTAAATTTTTGTCCTTCTTTTAAATACAGATTAAATAATGTAGATTGGGGAGCATATGCTTCCTCCCTTGACAATAAGCTATCTAGTCTTTCTTTTCCTGACATTAATAATATTTCTCAATTCTATTCTAAATTTATCAATCATATTATCTCAAGTGCTAATGAACATTTCCCTATAAAAAAACCTAATAAATTCAAAATTTCTTCTCCTTGGTGGGATGCTGAATGTTCGAATGCTGTGTGAAGATATAAGGCCAATATGTCCATTGAAAATTATTTATCATATAAAAGAAATGCTGCAAAAGCAACCAGACTATTGAAAAGGAAAAAAAAAGCTAGGTTGGGTTAATTTCTGTGAACAGATGTCTCCTAGGACTCCATCTTCTATGGTCTGGGAGCAAAGAAAAAGATTTAGAGGTGCATTGAATGATAATATTGTTACCGATAATAATTATTTATCATGGATTGAGACCTTTTCAAATAAAATGTCTCCTACTTTTGTCCCAAATATAGATTCTTTACCTTCTCCTAGTCCTCTTCCAAATTCCAGTATATTTGACTCATACTTTTCATTTTCCGAACTTCGTCTGGCCTTTGAAGGTTTAATAGATTCCTCTCCAGGTGGAGATGGAATTCCTTATTCCTTTTTGAAAAAGGCCTCATTACAAACTAAGGAATTTTATCTGAAATTAGTTAATAAATTTTTTGAGCATGGCATTATTCCACAGCCTTGGAAAAATCAAATAATTATTCCTATCCGAAAACCCGGTAAGCCGGCTTCAGACCCTACTAGCTATAGACCTATAGCTCTGCCTTCTGTTCTGTGTAAAATCACAGAGCACATGATTAAACATCGCCTTGAATGGCTTCTAGAAAATGGTAATTTGCTGGCAAAATCCCAATTTGGTTTCAGAAAAGGTATGAGTACTATTGATAATCTTAGTATATTAACTACTGATATACGTCTCTCCTTTTTTAAAAAAGAATATTTAGTTGCCGTTTTTTTGGACATTACATCAGCATATGATAATGTACTACTTCCAGTTCTTAAAAATAAACTCATGCATCATAACATACCTGAAAAATTAGTTCGTTTTATATGTAATTTATTTATGGAAAGATCCATCATAATTAAACACCAGAATTCCTTTTCACCACCTAGGTTAGTATGGAGGGGCTTGCCACAAGGGTCAGTCTTAAGTCCTTTGTTGTACAGCTTGTACACCAGTGATTTGGAAGCTGCAGTTCATTCTTTTTGTCAAATTCTACAATATGCTGATGACATTGTTCTCTATGTCTCTGTTAAATCTTTGGAAGAAGCCAAAAATTCTGCTCTTCATTATCTGTCACAGTGGCTTATTCTACATGGCTTATCCATTGCCGCGCCCAAAAGTGATGTTGTTATTTTTACCAAAAAAAGGGTTATTCCACCTGTGACAATTAACATTAACAGGGATGTAATACCTCAAGTACACAAAGTTAAATTTTTAGGAGTATGGTTAGACTGTAGATTATCTGGTGTTGCTCACTGCGATTATGTTACTCAAAAGTGTGAGAAAAATATAAATATTCTACGTTGTTTATCTGGTGTCTGGTGGGGTGCACATCCTTCCACTCAAAAATTATTGTATAATGCAATCATTCGTAGCCATATGGACTATGGAAGCTTTCTTTTATATCCATGTAACAAATTGGCATTCTAGAAAATGGATAAAATACAATCAAAATGTTTACGTATTATTCTTGGAGCAATGAGGTCATCCCCAATCAACGCAATGCAAGTGGAGTGTGGTGACCTCTGCTCTCAAAACGCAGACAATACCTTTGTAATAGATATCTCTTTAAAATTATTCAAAATTCTAATCACCCACTTTCCTAAATTAATACAATTGGCTGAATTATATGATTTTCATAGTCATCAGTCAGTTGATGACCTTCCTTGTATTGTTTACAGTTATATTTTATTTACACGTTTACCTAATCCAGTTTTTCAAACACATTTATTACCTCTATATTGTACAGATTATAATGTATTAGTTTACCATCCAAAAATAATTCTCAACTTTGGTATTGACAAAAGTACAATTGAGGCCAACCAAATTTTCAAAACTAAACTTCATTTGGAGTACAAGGACTGGTTCACTTTATATACTGATGCTTCTAAATCATTAGGTAATGTTGGTGTAGCGGTATGGATACCTTTCACTGGGGTTATACCGTCATCCGCCACATCTACATTTACTGCAGAATCCATAGCCATTCTAGAGGCAATTTTATTTGTGAAATCTCATCATTTAAATAACTCCATTATATTTTCTGATTTAAAAAGTTGCCTTCAGTCCATCTTGTCTTACCCGTTTCGATCAAAATCTAGATTTTCAATTTCGATAAGAATAAGAGAGGCATTATTTCAGTGTAAAGGACTTGGGATTAATATTGTTCTAGCCTGGGTTCCTGGGCACATAGATATTCCAGGGAATGAAACAGCTGATTCTTGTGCTAAATCTGCTATAGATATAGGTTCTTTGGAACACTACCAAATTTATTCTCATGATATTTGTGCCTCTTTAAAATCGGTTTTGTTTCAAGAGTGGTCCAAGGATTGGATAATTTCTAAGAACGTAAAGGGTAAATTTTATGGCGATATACAACCTGGTATTCCACATAAACCCTGGTTTATGAAGTTTCCAAAAGTGGATAAGGCTATTACATCGACAATCTGCCGTTTACGACTGAATCATGCCTGCACCACTGTCTTTCTGGCCAAACTTAGAATTAGGGATAACTCCATTTGTGAATGTGGACTGGGTCAAGGAAATGTGAACCATATTTTTTTCAATTGTTCTAAATTGCAGTATTCTCTATATGATATTTTACCACCAGAAATTTGCCGTCCTACTTCTTTTAAATTTCTTCTTACTCTTGCATTTACTCCGTTTATTCATACTCTCTGTAAATTTATTAAAATTAATAAAATTAAATTGTAAGATATGTAAATTAGTTAAGTAGTTAGAATTCATTTTAGTTATGTGTATATTTCAGTCTAGTTAGAATTGATTTTTGTTTCAGTATACTACTCGTCACCGTATTTCTCATGTAATCTTTGAGTCATATTCACCGGCCCTTTACATATTATTTCGTACCGTACCATCTCCTTCGTTTGACGGCCTACGAACGAGTCTTACGGGACATTGGCGAAGTTGCGGTTAATCGCTAACAGAAGCCATTCATCAAGAAGAAGAAAAATTAAATATTTATAATTTTAGTAAAACATTAGTAGGAACCTACCTATTTATATTTTGTATGTTTTAATTCGTGGTCATTTGTTTTAGTTAAAGAATCAGTGATTTTCTCGGTGGGCTGGCTCTGTAATTTACACGCTAAAAGTAATGACGCGACACGCAAGAAATTGTACAGCTGGTGCCGTATACACATATCATGAGAAGAAAAAGGACGCTGCTGCTTCTGGTTACGGCACACAGAGCGAACGACTCGGCAAGGATTCCGTCAAGAGCTTCGATTGCTGTAGTTTGACGCTACAGCCGTGCAGAAAACCGGTGATTACTAAAGATGGGTATTTATTTGATAAGGAAGCTATTTTAGAGTACATTATATCAAAAAAGAATGAGTATACGCGTAAGTTGAAAAAGTACGAGAAGCAATTAAAGAAAGAAGAATCTGAGAAAGCTGAATTGGCAGCAGCTGAAAAAGAGTCAAATTTGATCAAATTTATGAATAGGGAAAAAAATATATCTAGTAGTAACAGTACCACGCGACAAGATGTAGTCTGTGCAACTGCGTCATCAGTTTCTAATTTATCTGACGATAGGGCGAAGCAGCTGCCTAGCTTTTGGGTGCCATCTCAACTACCAGATGCTAAAATTTCAAAACTAGAAAAGCCCGACCCTAGTGTTTATTGCCCAATTAGTGGGCGACAACTGAAAATGAAGGATTTAATAGAAGTGAAGTGGACCTTGGTGAATGATCCTGATGATAAGAAGTCATTAATCACTAAAGAGAATAGATACATGTGCCCTGTGACACACGACATACTGAGCAATGCTGTGCCGTGCGCCCTCATCAGGTGATGTATCACACACACACACACACAATAGATACATGTGCCCTGTGACACACGACATACTGAGCAACGCTGTGCCGTGCGCTGTCATCAGGTGATGTATTACACACACACACACACACAATAGATACATGTGCCCTGTGACACACGACATACTGAGCAACGCTGTGCCGTGCGCTGTCATCAGGTGATGTATTACACACACACACACACACACACACAATAGATACATGTGCCCTGTGACACACGACATACTGAGCAACGCTGTGCCGTGCGCCCTCATCAGGTGATGTATTACACACACACAATAGATACATGTGCCCTGTGACACACGACATACTGAGCAACGCTGTGCCGTGCGCTGTCATCAGGTGATGTATTACACACACACACACACACACAATAGATACATGTGCCCTGTGACACACGACATACTGAGCAACGCTGTGCCGTGCGCCCTCATCAGGTGATGTATTACACACACACACACACACACACACACACACACAATAGATACATGTGCCCTGTGACACACGACATACTGAGCAACGCTGTGCCGTGCGCTGTCATCAGGTGATGTATTACACACACACACACACACACAATAGATACATGTGCCCTGTGACACACCACATACTGAGCAACGCTGTGCCGTGCGCTGTCATCAGGTGATGTATTACACACACACACACACACACACACACACACACAATAGATACATGTGCCCTGTGACACACGACATACTGAGCAACGCTGTGCCGTGCGCTGTCATCAGGTGATGTAATACACACACACAATAGATACATGTGCCCTGTGACACACGACATACTGAGCAACGCTGTGCCGTGCGCTGTCATCAGGTGATGTATTACACACACACACAATAGATACATGTGCCCTGTGACACACGACATACTGAGCAACGCTGTGCCGTGCGCTGTCATCAGGTGATGTAATACACACACACACACAATAGATACATGTGCCCTGTGACACACGACATACTGAGCAACGCTGTGCCGTGCGCTGTCATCAGGTGATGTATTACACACACACACACACACAATAGATACATGTGCCCTGTGACACACGACATACTGAGCAACGCTGTGTCGTGCGCTGTCATCAGGTGATGTATTACACACACACACACACACAATAGATAGATGTGCCCTGTGACACATGACATACTGAGCAACGCTGTGCCGTGCGCTGTCATCAGGTGATGTATTACACACACACACACACACACAATAGATACATGTGCCCTGTGACACACGACATACTGAGCAACGCTGTGCCGTGCGCTGTCATCAGGTGATGTATTACACACACACAATAGATACATGTGCCCTGTGACACACGACATACTGAGCAACGCTGTGCCGTGCGCTGTCATCAGGTGATGTATTACACACACACACACACACACAATAGATACATGTGCCCTGTGACACACCACATACTGAGCAACGCTGTGCCGTGCGCTGTCATCAGGTGATGTATTACACACACACACACACACACACACACACACACACACACACACAATAGATACATGTGCCCTGTGACACACGACATACTGAGCAACGCTGTGCCGTGCGCTGTCATCAGGTGATGTAATACACACACACAATAGATACATGTGCCCTGTGACACACGACATACTGAGCAACGCTGTGCCGTGCGCTGTCATCAGGTGATGTATTACACACACACACAATAGATACATGTGCCCTGTGACACACGACATACTGAGCAACGCTGTGCCGTGCGCTGTCATCAGGTGATGTAATACACACACACACACAATAGATACATGTGCCCTGTGACACACGACATACTGAGCAACGCTGTGCCGTGCGCTGTCATCAGGTGATGTATTACACACACACACACACACAATAGATACATGTGCCCTGTGACACACGACATACTGAGCAACGCTGTGTCGTGCGCTGTCATCAGGTGATGTATTACACACACACACACACACAATAGATAGATGTGCCCTGTGACACATGACATACTGAGCAACGCTGTGCCGTGCGCTGTCATCAGGTGATGTATTACACACACACACACACACACAATAGATACATGTGCCCTGTGACACACGACATACTGAGCAACGCTGTGCCGTGCGCTGTCATCAGGTGATGTATTACACACACACAATAGATACATGTGCCCTGTGACACACGACATACTGAGCAACGCTGTGCCGTGCGCTGTCATCAGGTGATGTAATACACACACACAATAGATACATGTGCCCTGTGACACACGACATACTGAGCAACGCTGTGCCGTGCGCTGTCATCAGGTGATGTATTACACACACACACACACACACAATAGATACATGTGCCCTGTGACACACCACATACTGAGCAACGCTGTGCCGTGCGCTGTCATCAGGTGATGTATTACACACACACACACACACACACACACACACACAATAGATACATGTGCCCTGTGACACACGACATACTGAGCAACGCTGTGCCGTGCGCTGTCATCAGGTGATGTAATACACACACACAATAGATACATGTGCCCTGTGACACACGACATACTGAGCAACGCTGTGCCGTGCGCTGTCATCAGGTGATGTATTACACACACACACAATAGATACATGTGCCCTGTGACACACGACATACTGAGCAACGCTGTGCCGTGCGCTGTCATCAGGTGATGTAATACACACACACACACACAATAGATACATGTGCCCTGTGACACACGACATACTGAGCAACGCTGTGCCGTGCGCTGTCATCAGGTGATGTATTACACACACACACACACACACACACACACACACAATAGATACATGTGCCCTGTGACACACGACATACTGAGCAACGCTGTGTCGTGCGCTGTCATCAGGTGATGTATTACACACACACACACACACAATAGATAGATGTGCCCTGTGACACATGACATACTGAGCAACGCTGTGCCGTGCGCTGTCATCAGGTGATGTATTACACACACACACACACACACAATAGATACATGTGCCCTGTGACACACGACATACTGAGCAACGCTGTGCCGTGCGCTGTCATCAGGTGATGTATTACACACACACAATAGATACATGTGCCCTGTGACACACGACATACTGAGCAACGCTGTGCCGTGCGCTGTCATCAGGTGATGTAATACACACACACAATAGATACATGTGCCCTGTGACACACGACATACTGAGCAACGCTGTGCCGTGCGCTGTCATCAGGTGATGTAATACACACACACAATAGATACATGTGCCCTGTGACTCACGACATACTGAGCAACGCTGTGCCGTGCGCTGTCATCAGGTGATGTAATACACACACACACACACACACAATAGATACATGTGCCCTGTGACACACGACATACTGAGCAACGCTGTGCCGTGCGCTGTCATCAGGTGATGTATTATGGTGGTACCACACTTCGTTATGCGTTATTTGTTATGCGGCTACTATTTATTTGCCCAAATACTTGAACCCAAACACTTTACGAACATGCTACTCCACACTCGTGCCATCATGCCCAATATTTGGCACGCCGACACATATGGAATGAATGACAACATGAATGAATGAACGAAGTGTGGACACTCGACACACATATTCGGCTTATTTGTGTCCTTTGAAGTGTGCAAAAACCGACAAGTGTATGGATACGCGTATTTGCTATTCGTGCTTATGCGTTATGTGTGCACGTAAAGCAAATGTAGACGAATGAGACCTCCACACTTCGTCGCATGCGGCCAATAATGCGCATAACGAATAACACATAGCAAAGTGTGGTGCCACCATTACACACACACACACAACTACAATATTGATTGTCATAATGTTTATTGTTTCCACACAGGACAACAGGACATGTGGTCACTATGGAATGTGTAGAAAAAATTATCAAGAAAGACTGGACGCACCCTCTCACTGGTGATAAACTAAAGGAGAAAGACATAATACTTCTACAGAGGGGTGGCACCGGCTATGCACTCACCAATCACAAACTTGAAGGGAAGAATGAGCGGCCAGTACTGCAAGCTTAGACTACATGTAAACATTGTTTGCTCTCTTTTATATACCCTCTTGCCTTTGTGACTCACTGTGCTCATGTAATAATCCACCCACATTTGTTTGACATATTTTAATCTTATGCAAGGGTGGTTGAGGCCATTACCACCTATAACATGTAAGATTTTGTGTTGAATAGTAACAATTCTCTTAATAAATTTAAAATTTGAGCCATACTTTCAGTCAGTCAACAAACAAACAAATTATACATGAACTATAAGCTAATATTTGTATTTGCAACCAGATTAACTATTGTTGAATGCTTTTGTTAGCAGCAATGTACGTTGCTGTATTTTGAACATGTGTCTCATAAAATCTGTGTTGCTGTAAATTTAAATTATAATATGAATAATGTTGGTAGAAAATGTTTTATTTTAATATATGCCTTCCAAATGAAATAATCCCAAACGGAAACCCAAGGCAATAAATAAAACAATAGTTTGACGTTAATAATAGTTTGAAGTTATTGAATTAGTTTACAGTTGTTGTGCCGAACAGAAACTTCATCACAGATTGCTTTAATAATGTCTTCACTTTACAATATTTATTTAACAATGCACTCGAGATTCTTAATAATATTGAGAATAATGTAAATATTGTGATGATACCTATTATCCAGGAATTTTTATTTATTAAAATGATAGCGTTGAATAATCAAATCATTACATATAATGGAGAGTGATGTTTATATACACCGTGGAATCTAATTGGCTGTTTTCCTGAAACGTATGTACTCAGTTAATCATTCTTAATATCCCCACATAACTAAAAACATAATACATTGAAAAAAAAAGTCTGATAAATAGACGTTCTTAAGTTTGTCTGATATGCAACGGTATTGTTCCCAACATGCCTACGACATAGCATTCGAATTAAATCGCAATAATAGGTAAAAAAATATTTAGGCATTGTAGCTCGTAGCCCGCCCGCGTCCCGCACGCACCCCTTGCTTTTGATGCGCCCGAGCCGCGCGACCTTGGTCTATGTTTTAATAGGTCAGTTTGCAATTTTTTGCCAAACGGCTTAGACGTATATCATATGTTTATAACAAATCCCGAACGCGAGTGCTAGTAAGTGCGAAAAAATGACAAGTCATTACCAGTATTCTGACGTAGAGTGGTTAGACATGGTTCGTTTTTATGCGATTGCTAGCGACAACTTGGCGAAGGCTAGATGCCTGTACGCTCAGCCAGAACACCTGGATTCGTTACGCAGATGTGGCATTATAAATCCGCCTGTGCCTACAACAGTGATAATTTTATCAGCCACATAACGCCTACTAACCCACAGGCAGTGTTGAGTGCTTAGGCTAGAGGTGGGTATCGCCGACATTCTGCTCGATTAGAAGAAGAAATTCTTGAGAAAATGTAGGCATGGTTTTAAAGTAATTAAAGAAAGTAGGTAACCAAGGTAAGAGCATTGACCGTAGGTTGATAGCTACGGTCGATGCTCTCAAACGACCGTAGGTATAAAAAAATTATTAGACAAAACATGTTACAGTTATGCAAAAATGATATTTTAAGGAAACGTCCGGAATTGCAAATGTCTAGAATTTATGTTTTTATTTTATTGAATGAATGCTATATTATGGTTCTATATCATTAACTGAGTATATACGTTTCGGGCAAACAGCCAATTAGATTCCACGGTGTATAATACAACCAGCTTCCGTAGTCAGCAGTGGCTCTGTCAGCGATTGTTTAGTTAACTGTCATCTTCACCACATTCCATGTGACTATTATCACATTCACAACTACCATAATTATTTTGCTGTAGGTATTTTAAGATATAAATTTTATTTATTGTGTAGTTTTTGATTTGTTTTTCTATTAACATCCATCCATCAGCCCGTAGACATCCACTGTTGGACACAGGCCTCCCCACAGAATGGTTCCGCGCCATCTGCATCCAATGCCTTCTTGCGACTCAAGATTTCGTCAGTCCACCTAGTGTGGTGGTTGCCCTACGCTGCGTCGTCGTTCTTGGTCGTCCCTGGAGAATCTTTCTTCCCCAAACTGTTGTTTTGTTTTCGTGGCTGCATAGGTTGAGTATCCTGTTTCGCACAAATATGTTGTTGGGAACGGGAGAAGAATCAGAGCCATTTTGGCAAGCGTTGGATGTTCATCACGGATTCTGCACCAAAAATCGTTGAGAGGCGTCACTTTGAACAGTGACTCCATACTTGTGTCTGATGACATTTCTAAAAGAGATTCATATATCTCGTTTGACATACTTTCGGCTTATGCAAGTGTGGTAAAAAAAGATTATCAATTCAGTTTCCAGAACAGTTGCGTTCTGTTCTTCGGGCAAATATTTCTCAAGCTGCGCGTGTTAGATTAATAATAGAAGAAATGTATAGGTATATTACATTTAAAAAGGTAATAAGATTCTATTTTACGTCGATTTAAAAAATAATGATGAATTACGATAGGATTTGTGTTATTAGGGTGAAAAGTGGATTAAAATGAAATAATATTCGCTGATTTGATATCAAAGTTGTGGGTTGTCTGTTGTTTGTGCAGTTTGTGGGTATTTAAGGAGCGATAGCGCGGTAAAACGGTGAGTTGCTGTTGGCTTTCGTACTGTTAACATCTAAGGTTGTATTTTTGTATCATTATGTAGTTGTGCATTTCATGGTAATACTTTTGCTTATTTTCATTGAATAGTATTATGATAAATTGATATGTAAATTAAATGTATTGTAATAAGGTTGTTTGCTTTACTATCTTATTTATCTGTGTATTATGATAAATTGATATGTTAAATTAAATGTATTGTAATAAGGTTGTTTGCTTTACTATCTTATTTATCTGTGTATTATGATAAATTGATATGTTAAATTAAATGTATTGTAATAAGGTTGTTTGCTTTACTATCTTATTTATCTGATATGATAATAACCTGATACCTATTACAGATAATATTGAGTATTAATAATACATATATCTAAATATAATACCTATATATATACAAAAAATATAATATATACAAAATTAATTTAACATCAGAAGTGGGATAAATACCTTTATTACTAATACACCTAATGTCCGAGTTTCAGAATAGATCCCGCTGTCTTAGAAGTTCTCCAGGCAATCTAAGATGCTGTATCCGGCAATCATCATGCTGATGATGACATAGCAAATGCAGCCTTCTACCTAGCGAAAAGTGACGAGGGCCGTGATGCAGAAGGCTGAGGTCTCAACATCGAGGAACTGTCTTAAAGTATTGGGATGGCGCAGTATCGGTACCGTCGCAGGAGCTGGTAAGGCATTAAAGGGCTTCGCTCTGGTATATTTAGTCATAAAGACCATCTGAATGTCGACTTGGGTCACATTTTTGTACAGAACTCGTTGACTTATTTTCCAAAAGAAAAAGTACAATAAATGGGACTTGAGTCTGATCGCGAGAGATTATGTTTTACATTAGGTATTTAGTGTCTAGACCTTCGCTATCGATTTTCGATCCTAGCTTACAAACTGAATTATATGACGTTACTAGTGATATTAGATATTTATTTTATTGCAGAAATTTAATAATTTTAGGGTGCCTATTTCAGTAAAAGAACAACACATATAAGTTGAAACATAGTTCATACGATCTAGAAACTTTAGCCATTTACAATGCTGTAAAACACATTACAGTTAATTTACTAGGAACTAACTTAAAATTATAACTGAATGTATGTATCAAATCAACCATGAATAAAATAATAACCCATTTAGCTCGCAGGTGGCTAAATATGCAGTTTGAAATTACTTACTAAAGGGACAATATATAAGCTATTTCGAAAGCTAGCTATTACTAAAGGGACAATATATAAGCTATTTGGTTCCTCGGTCGAAATCCTATTGAACTGCCTATGGCTATGCCTAATACTGTAAATTTAATAGATGCCACCCAATCTCGGTTAGAATTTTCACATAGAGAACAAACGTGAGAATAGACTCAAAGCAAAATGTAGGTAGTTCGTAGTAATTTGCTATATTACAAGATTAATCCAAATAGACATATAAAGTTAAATATTGCAAAGTATATTATGCATATTTCACGAAAGAAATTGTCATATTGGTTTTGAGAATAACTAGCTAGTTTAAAAAAATATATAGGTAGCTGAATACATTTGTTAGTTTTATAAACTTATATATTGCCACAATATGATAATTATCATAAATTAAATGTTTAATAGTTATAACTCACCATAAACAATATAAAATTTTACACATAGAATCATTTTCTTATATGTGCTGGCAATTAATTTGTATTAAAAATGCGGGACAAAATTTAATAACTGATCCTGTAGTAGATATATATAAATTTCTGTAATAACGATGACTTATTGGGCGTAAGACACCCTGGTCCTCCCGTGACTATGATCACTGTAAAGTGTTCAAAACGTCAAGGAATTAATTTTAGTAGTAGTCAAATCATGTTATTTTTTTTTGTTTGATGAACTACGTGTAGAACATTACTTAATTTCCATTGTACCCTCAGAAGTAAGGGGCAAGTAGAACGTTACGTATTTATTGTGACTATTGCTTAATACTATATACTAGACAGTCAGATTGGCCGAACGTTTTATGGAAAATCCAACAATCTATTAACAGGAACATACAGAAGGCCACAGATTTTACTATTTACGCTTACTTATTGGTGTAATTTGTCGCAAACGAAATACGATACTTAATTAAATTAGACACTGCTTGAGACATAGCTAAACTATATATTATACAAATGGCGACAAATATCCGTTTTGACACTGTTCGTCGAAAATGAAGTATATGTCTCACAGAATCATAGGTGTAAGGATAAATTAGCATCAAAATTTAAAGGCCCTTATGAAATTTCTTCTAACCTCCCTAATGATTGCTACAAATTGCAAGGAAAATGTAGCTTACGAATTGATTTAAGTACTTAGATAATTATCATAAGTGTATAATTGCTAATTTGTTTGTTAGTGGATTGTGATTGTTTAGTAAATAAATTGTTTCCGCTGGCCGGTCATTTGCTTGGTGCAAGTCTATCCCACAAGCAGCGGGTGGAGGGGACTTGACACGTCTAGGCATTTGGCAAACAAAGATATATAAATTTTGTTTCCGCTGGTCGGCCTTTTGTTTGGTGTAAGTCTATCCCACAAGCGGCGGGTGGAGGGGGCTTGACATGTCTATGCAATTGGCAAACAAAAATATATAAATTTTGAAGAATCATGATTTGCAATATGTTGTTTCCGCTGGTCGGTCTTTTGCTTGGTGCAAGTTTATCCCACAAGCAGCGGGTGGAGGGGGCTTGACACGTCTAGGCAATTGGCAAACAAACATATGTAAGTTTTGAGCAGTCACTGTTTGCAAATATGTTAGCAATAATACAATAATGTACTTCGAGAGCGAAGTACTTGTCAGTATGGCCGTGTTAGATTAATAATAGAAGAAATGTATAGGTATATTACAATTAAAAAGGTAATAAGATTCTATTTTACGTCGATTTAAAAAATAATGATGAATTACGATAGGATTTGTGTTATTAGGGTGAAAAGTGGATTAAAATGAAATAATATTCGCTGATTTGATATCAAAGTTGTGGGTTGTCTGTTGTTTGTGCAGTTTGTGGGTATTTAAGGAGCGATAGCGCGGTAAAACGGTGAGTTGCTGTTGGCTTTCGTACTGTTAACATCTAAGGTTGTATTTTTGTATCATTATGTAGTTGTGCATTTCATGGTAATACTTTTGCTTATTTTCATTGAATAGTATTATGATAAATTGATATGTAAATTAAATGTATTGTAACAAGGTTGTTTGCTTTACTATCTTATTTATCTGTGTATTATGATAAATTGATATGTTAAATTAAATGTATTGTAATAAGGTTGTTTGCTTTACTATCTTATTTATCTGATATGATAATAACCTGATACCTATTACAGATAATATTGAGTATTAATAATACATATATCTAAATATAATACCTATATATATACAAAAAATATAATATATACAAAATTAATTTAACACGCGCATCGCCGTGAGATATTGCACCAATTCTTCAAATACATCATCGTTACACATTTTCTGAGCCGTTATCGCTAATGCGAGGGCCGCACCTGCGTGTATCGTCACGAAGCTTAGTGCAATGAGACGATACACGCAGATGTGACCGCTCATTATTGGCTATCGTCGCGAACATTCGGGCTTCGTGTGCGTTATCGATTGGGTGGCGATATGTCAAAGGGTTTTAGGCTAATATATCGCGCTCTGTGGTCACACTAGTGTGTTTCATTTCGGCGGAAATTTTGTGTTTAGACGCGTTCGAGGATCTCCAGTTAATCAATAAATATGGAGTGAAGTGATGAAATGGTTTTAGAATTTTTACACCATTATGAAGCGGAACCCATGAAGGGATCCAAAAAAACCATTATGTAATTATTAGTATAATATAGCTGTAATAGTAAAGTAATTCGTCATCCATAGTTAAACGCATGAAAATGATTTCAGCCATCTTTAATTATTGCACGATACTTCGTGTAAAATACCGAAGTCGCTAATGTGACCACAGTTTTATCGCGATAACTTTCTAGTGTACCAAACGTACGAAGTAGGCCAAGCGCCGGGTCTTTTTTTTTTTGCAACGTACGGGACCTGGTATTTTTTTTTGGGAATATGTTCAAGGTCGTCCCCTGAATGTAAATCCAAGTTGGCGCGGCGGGGGAGGATTCACTTCAGCCGCCATCTTGGAAAACACGTTTTATTGAATATCTCGCGAACTGCGCATCGTACGACAAACATTGCAGAGACCATTATTGTAGATAATAATATTTGCCATCTTTTTTATTTGAAACTTTTTTTGTATAACGCATAGGTTTTTAATTATAGCGAATCAAACTTTTTACAATATGGTTTTTACTAAATATTTATTTAATGGTCAATGATAAATTAAAAATAATGGTGACTGAATTGTAGAGCATGAAATTACCTATAAATTTTATAAAAACTTTTTCTCGTAGCATTTATAGTCTAAGAGCTGCAGCTTAGTAAAACTTGCACCTCGTACATTATCAGTGGCAATAGTGCTCGCTGTATACGAAAACCATTTCATAACGCATAAAATGGCATAAAGTGTTCAAAAAAATGTCAATACAGCTGTGCAGCAAATCAATTAAAATTATAAATAATGTGGAGAACAACTAATAATTTGTCGATCTTTATTGTTACTTAAAACGGTATCATCATAAAAGATTGTCTATGTAGCAAAAAACAATAGTACATCCCGCTACATCGTAAGAATTGTAATAGTTATTATTTTTATTATTATGTATCTCCAATTGTTATCGAAATCACAAAAATGAAAAGAATTTTACGAATGTTACTTCAAAAAAACGGAAAAAACATTTGTTTAGACAAACAAAAAGTGGCGCATTATTTTACGGTGCGAGTCTTATTTTTTTCGATGTCGAGGGAAGACACTCATCGTCTTGTGGATCTATCTCTTCTGCCTCCGCCATATCCGAAGGAGACGAATCAAAGGTTAGGTCTTCGGTTGGGATGGCATCTAATATGTCTAGCACGTTGTCGCATGTTTGGCCGCTGCAATTGGAGCAAATAATCGAACATTTGAGAACAGCTTTTTGGCATCCGCAGGCAGCTCCGCAATTTTTGGTGCATTTGCACGATATTATTTGCAACAAACTCGACGGTGCAGGAGCCATAGCAGTTCGAATTGGTTCAAGCCCTTGTGCAGTTCGCTTCCAACCCCATTTTTCAGCGTCGTGATAAAATCCAAGCCAAGTTTGAACCTGGTGGTACACTCTGAAAGAATGGTAGCGTGCCGTATCTTGTGTTGGAGACAGAAGTGATAAATTCAACCTTGTCTTACTCGCCAATTTCCCGAAGCATTTGTAGCGAAGCGAGTTAATAGAGACTTCCGATTTTGTAAAACGGTTGGGATTTATACCTGAATACTGTTGGAATGTTAAGAGGGAGAAATTCCGAACGACCCGAAATATATACTACAACTTATAGGGACATAATTGAATATACAGCATTATAATCTCATTTATTACAGAGCCATAAGCTTGACCAGTTTGGCAGCAAAAGTGTATGGTAAAATTATTGAAAGGAGAATGAGGATGGTGTCCGATGGTTTACTGTGTGAGACACAAGGAGGTTTCAGGAGTGGAAGGGGATGCATGGATCAAGTGTTCTCTCTGCGCAACATTGTGGAAAAGCATCTGGCTCTAGGTCAGAGGGTTTTCTGCAATTTTGTGGATCTGGAGAGAGCATTTGACACGGTTGTACGAAAGGAACTTTGGGACATTTTACCGGAGTATGGTATTAGCGGTAAACTGCTACAGGCTGTGCAGTCCAGTTACATGGGCTGTAGAGTCTGTGTGCGGCTGGATGATGGAATGTCGCCTTGGTTTGACGTCAATATCGGCGTTAAGCAGGGGTGCGTTCTGTCAGCCAGGCTGTTTATCATATATGTGGATAAATGTCTCCAAAGGTTGAACGATATGAATGTGGGAGTCCAGATAGGGGACTCAGTGGTCACTGCTCTGCTTTATGCAGATGATGCAGTCCTGCTGGCACAGTCAGCGTCTGACCTGCAGACCCTAGTCGACACAATGACAGAAGATTGTAAGAAAAGGGGTCTACGCGTGAATGTGAGCAAAACCAAAATAATGGTCTTTGAAAGAGATAAAACCAGAACAGATGTAAGAGTAACAATAGGTAATGATGTACTAGAGCAAGTGGATGAATTTGTATATCTTGGATGTGGATTTAGCCGAGATGGAAGGTACACCACTGATATAGAGCGAAGAGTGAATGCGGGAAATAGAGTGAACGGAGCGTTGGGGCAACTTCTCGGCAGCCACCACCTCAGCCAGAAGGCACGTGTAGCAATACATAACGCAGTGCTTGTCCCGACATTACTGTATGGAAGCGAGAGTTGGGTATGCAGAAAAGAGTATGACAGTAAAATTAATGCGGTCGAAATGCGATCTCTGCGGAAAATCTGTGGAGTTAGGCTGACCGACCGCATTCGTAACGACGACGTAAGAGAGCGAGTAGGTATGAAAGAGAGTATTGGTGTAAAGATGCGAAAGGGAATGCTCCGATGGTTCGGACAAGTGGAAAGAATGCCGAACGAACGCCTGGATAAGAAGATATACAATGCGAAAGTGGAAGGATGTAGGTACCGAGGGAGACCGAGACTAACCTACCTAGACCAGATCGGTCATGTACTGAAGGAAGGTGGAGTCAAGAGTCTCCGAAACCGGCGAGCGTGTATGAAGAGAATTATGAATGTTGAGGAAGCGAGTGAAGTATGCAGAGATAGAGTTCTCTGGCACTCTGTTCTCTCTGCCTACCCTGCAAGGGATATGGCGTGATGATATGTATGTATGTATGTATAATCTCATTTACAGCGTTATAGCTCTTAAACTATAAATGCTACGAGAAAAAGTTTCTTATAGAATTTATAGGTAATTTCATGTTCTACAATTCAGTTACCATTATTTTTAATTTATCATTCACCATTAAATAAATATTTAGTAAAAACCATATTGTAAAAAGTTTGATTCGCTATAATTAAAAACCTATGTGTTATACAAAAAAAAGTTTCAAATAAAAAAGATGGCAAATATTATTATCTACAATAATGGTCTCTGCAATTTTTGTCGTACGATGCGCAGTTCGCGAGATATTCAATAAAACGTGTTTTCCAAGATGGCGGCTGAAGTGAATCCTCCCCCGCCGCGCCAACTTGGATTTACATTCAGGGGACGACCTTGAACATATGCCCAAAAAAAAAATACCAGGTCCCGTACGTTGCATTACAAACCTACTTTTTTTGCTACGGCGCTTGGAGTAAAGTTCCGCCACACATTACTTCGGGACGATACACGCAGGTGCGGCCCTCGCATAACAAACTCACGGAGTGACGTAAAGCTTTCTATTTCTCTCTTATCAACGCAAATAATCCAAAAATATAATTTTCTTATAAAGGCAGTTATTTTGTTACAGCCACTGTTGTCTATTTAAATACCTTGCAATGATAAATTTAATTCTTTCAGTTTTTGAAAGATATCCGCCATAAAAGACAGTCGGCACAACCAAGTTTTATCATACAAACGGTCTTTCGAATTAAAAAAAGTATCTGAAAGAAACATTTGTAACTCGGCTCTCAGTTCAAATAGCTTTGTTAAAGTTTTACCCCGAGACAGCCTTCGCACTTCTGTATGGAGCGGCAGTGTTTTATGTTTGCTGCCAATCTTCACACAATCCGCGCGTACTGCAAGGCATTCTCATAGTTGACAAATGCTAGACACAGAGGCCGATTATTATACTCCTGTTTTCTGTATAATTTGACGAGGCATGTGGATGTGGTCTATGGTATTGTAACCGGCTTGTTCAGGCAGCTGGAAGTCGTCGAGCTTGCGTGCTAGTCTGTGCGTAATAACTTGAAAACAATTTTTACACGTGGCTCAGGAGTGCGATGAGTCTGTATTACCTTAAGAGCGTTTTATCGCCATTCTAGAACAATATCATCACCACACTCCTTCCTAGTCCACGATTTTGAAATGTCGTCCCCGAGAGTGACAGAATTAAACAGCTTCTGTAGCGCTTTTAAAACCGCCTTGCTGCCTGCCCTTAGGAGTTTTGTGGTAACTCCGTCCAACTCCCGGTGCCTTCCCGTTCTTTAAAAAGTTCCGTTTCAAAGACATTCTGTACTCGTACCAGTTGACGTCCGAGATTTCTGTGATATAGTTCCTAGTTAGCTTGGATTTGGGTTCATGGACCAAGCCAACAACAGGGTTCTGGGATTATTTGTATATATACCCATGGAACCTTTCCACGTTTCCCAAGATCTCACTCTGAGATGAAATGACAGTACCGTCAGTCATTTGGCTCTGCCGATGAACAACTCTAATGCGAACACTTTCCAGCCACAGTTCCGCTCTATATGGTCTTCAATCGGGTAATGTCGCGTCGCACAAATAGTGGATTTGTCTATTGATGTTACTCATGTTCGCATCAATCGGCTGAAGACTGCGCCGTCATTTCCTTCCTCCTCACGAGCTAGAGTCGGGTCAGAAAGCTTTCTGAATCTAATTGCAAGATGAGCATTGAAGAGTTTTGACTCGACCGCGTGGACAGTTTCCCATCCTTTAACTCATATCGTTCAAGGATTCGCAATCTTCCTGGTATTGGAAGCAATTGTTTAGTTCGAGCTGAAAGCTATTGAGGTTCTAGTATTGGAAAGGTCGGAGTGTAGACTTCATGACGCGAAGTCGTTCGAAGATTTAACCCTGCCAATCACAGAGACATCATAGAATATTTGTCGTATGACCGTCACGATGAGGTCTCCACTCCCATATTCATATTCAATTCCCACGGGTAAAAAATGTACTACGGCCTGTCGTTAGGGATGTTAAAAAATAATCGATTTTTATTTTAATCGATTATTTTTTTCTAATAATCGATTTTTTATAATCGATTTTTATAATAATATTAATCGATTTTTAAAAAATCGATTATTTAAATTATGCGTTTAAATCGATTTTTATGAGAAGCGCCATCTATGGAACGGATGAATAAAACTCGAAGTAAATCCGTTATTATTTACAAGTTAAGAGTACATACATATATACATATCATCACGCCATATTTCTTGCAGGGTAGGCAGAGAGAACAGAGTGGCAGAGAACTCTATCTCTGCATACTTCACTCGCTTCCTCAACATTCATAATTCTCTTCATACACGCTCGCCGGTTTCGGAGACTCGTGACTCCACCTTCCTTCAGTACATGACCGATCTGGTATAGGTAGGTTAGTCTCGGTCTCCCTCGGTACCTACATCCTTCCACTTTCGCATTGTATATCTTCTTAACCAGACGTTCGTTCGGCATTCTTTCCACATGCCCGAACCATCGGAGCATTCCCTTTCGCATTTTTACACCAATACTCTCTTTCATACCTATTCGCTCTCTTACGTCGTCGTTACGAATGCGATCAATCAGCCTAACTCCACAGATTTTCCGTAGAGATCGCATTTCGACCGCATTAATTTTACTTTCATACTTTTTTTTGCATGCTCAACTCTCGCTTCCATACAGTAATGTTGGGACAAGCAAGTTATGTATTGCTACACTTGCCTTCTGGCTGAGGTAATGGCTACCGAGAAGTTGTCCCAACGCTCCGTTCACTCTATTGCCCGCATTTACTCTTCGCTCTATACCAGTGGTGTACCTTCCATCTCATCAGTGTCTGTAAATTTTCTGTAAATATTAAAAATATATCCAAGCATTGCAATTGTATCTGGTGTCTTTCAACTGTAAACAAGACCTATATATATCATATAAAAATGTTATCTTCAAAAAGTATAAAGGTCTTCTGTCGCTCTGGCTAATTTGTGAAAGTTTTTTTTGTGATAGTTTCTATAAAAAACCGTGAGTACAATTGAAATCACTCAGAACTATTTTAAAACTAATATAACAGTGAATTTTCAATAATAAGCAAATTTATATGCATATACTAATCACCAAAGAGTCTGTTTGTGACAGTTCGGTTTTGTTTAAATATTGATGGCGATCATTCATTTACATATACATTTTACTTCGAGTGCATGAGAACAGATGTCGCCACTTTTGACTAAGTACAGCCACAACAGTAGTGTAAATGACCTAAGACGCAAAAAAATTGCTAGAGGGCATTAATTGAGTGATTGTTTATATATTTATGAATAATACGATTTTAATATAGCTGACGCAACTTATATTATTTTTATTGTACAACTTAAAATTCTTAAAATGACTGACGAATATGTAACGATAAGAAAATTTAATAGGACGAAATCGGTCAGGGACATGGACACCTCTTTTAGATCCTTTACATCTTCTGAACCAGATTTACGAATTAAAAGTTTACCAGATTTGTCAACTAACTATAATAATGATTTAGAAGATATTCAGGCAGAGATATTCGCATTAAAAAACCAACTTGAAAGCGCACATTTGGATGAATTGAAATTATAATTTTTGATTTTTACATTTATTATAATTTTTGATTGAAAATATTACATCAGAAAATCATACACTTCGAAAACAACTTATTGAACAGAATCGTACTATAATTCATTTAAAAAGTATATGCACTAACAGCCTATCTAACTCGGCGTCTACTTCGAAGAAATATAGAAAAAAGAAAAGCCGTGTTGCCGGCGATTTGTCATTTGAGGGGAACCTCTGTGATAGCAACTCCAGCTACAATCAACTCAATCTGAATATAGATGACGTTATGGAGACAGATATTCCATCTAAGAAAACGTATACAGTGGAGACCAAAGATCAAAATGGCAGTGACGATTTTCCATCGAAAACTAACGATTATGTTGATAGAATTTCTCAGACACTATACGATGCTAAGAATGACCTTCAAAATAAGAACTTAACACCAAAACATATTACTCACTTTCGAAAATCAAATATTAGTATTATAGGCGGACAGCAATGCATCGATCTGGCTTCGGCTCTCATATATTCTAGAATTAATACAAAGTTTAGAGACTACAATGTCTCTTCTTTCGTCAAACCATACGCAACGTCAGAAGAAATATTAAAATCTTGTGACCATATTGATGACTGCACTGGAGACTATTTGGTTTTGTGTGTAGGTGAAAACGATAAAAATCCCACTCAGTTAACTATAGAACTTTGCTCTGTATTTAAAAGGTTTCGTTACACAGAAATAATTGTAATAAATGTTGCTAAAAATTACTACCTCAATGAAGTCAATCTGAATTATCTATTGCAACGATTGTGTAACTATTCCCCACATTGTTGTTTTATGCATGTTGATTACCATGGGCCCAGCAAAAAATATTACTTAAAACAAATTTGTAAGAAAATTAATCTAATTATTGATTATCGGGAATATTGTGACAAATACCTCTCATACAACAGTTCTGTTTTATTGCCACATGTTTCTAATCAAAAATGTAAAAATGTAACCCAACCAAATAGGGGCACTATACCTTACTATTTTCCTATTATAAAAAAAACCATACGTGAAGATAAAAAATACGAGCTGAACTATACAAAATCAGCAATTTTTTTTTCGCCCATAGATACCTTCAAAAAATAACTATACTCCATCAGAATATTGCAGGATTGTTGAATAAATTAGACAGTATAGAATTGTGTATACACGAATTGAAAGAATATAAATCACTAGATATTATCTGCTTCTCAGAAACGTTTATCAAAGCTGGTGATGAACTTAATATACGTTTAAAAAATTATAAATTAGCTGCTTCGTTTTCTAGAATAAAAGAAAAAAGGGGAGGAGTTTGTATTCTTGTCCGTAAATGTATAGGTACATTTTGAAAATATCGACATAACCAAAGATTTGTCAGTTGAAAAAGTATTCGAATGCTGTGGGATTGAAATTCCAGAATTCAAATGTGTGATTATTTGTCTTTATCGCATACCAAACTCGAATCCACTTGCATTTCTCAGAAAACTGGATCAACTTTTGCACATGACTTGCAAATTCAACAATAAAAAAATTGTTATTGTTGGGGATTTAAATATTGACACTTTGAAGACTAACAATGTTACGCAATGTTTTACTGGTATCCTATTAAATTATAACCTTAATTCACATATAAAGGTTCCAACTAGACACAAAGCTTGTATTGACCACATAGTGAGCAATATGAGAAATGCCATAGGTGAAACACATAACCTTTTTCTGTCAGATCATAATACTGGGCAATCACTTACATTCGAGGTAACTAAACATAAACCACAGATAGCAGAATGGTACACATATAGAAGAGACTATTGTAAGAATAACATTGATAAGTTCTTGGAGTGTCTCTCACGACTTTCTTGGTTTAGCGTATTTGAGGAGTCAAATTTTAATAGAGCCTTCAATTTATTCCATGACGAATTTTGCTTGTTTTATAACCTTTGTTTCCCTATTGTAAGAGTTAGGGTAAAATCTAATAATACACGACCAAAATGGATGACTAAAGGTTTATGTCGCTCTTCAATCACAAAGCGTAAGCTTAGGATTCAATCTTACAAAAAAAATAATGAAGGCAGTAAATCATTCCTGAAACTATACAGTAAAATATTTAAAAAATGTATAGCTATGTCAAAGAAAAGTATTAATGAAAACATTATTAAAACATCCAAAAATAAATGCATTGCTTTTTGGAATATTATTAATAACAAAATAAATGACACTGCAACCTACAATGAGATAGATTCTATTGATGTAGCCGGTACTATTATTAAAGATCCAAAAGAAATTGTCTCAGTGTTTAATAATCACTATGTAGGTACATCTAAAAACATAACTCAAGGACAATGCAGTAATGATTATCAAACTGATAACATGATTTCGAGTATCTTTCTCTTTCCTTGCATAGAACATGAGTTGTTACAGATAATTAATTCATTGAATAACACTAAATCGGTAGGATATGACAACGTTTCGACTAACGTATTAAAACATTGTAGCTATTTTATAAAAACAGTTCTATGTCATCTTATAAATAGATCTCTGAGTGAAGGATTATTCCCTGATAGACTGAAGATTTCAATAGTAAAACCTCTTCATAAAAAAGGCGACAGAAAAGATATAACAAACTATAGACCAATCACGTTGAATTCTGTACTGTCGAAAGTATTTGAGGGGGGGATGTATTCTCGTCTAAACAAATTTATCAACAAATTTAATATTATTAGGGATGAACAAAATGGGTTTCAAAAAAATAAATCTACAACTTTGGCTATGTATATGCTGATTAAAAATATTACACAAAATATAGATAGAAAGATTCCAGTAATGGCTCTATTCTTAGACATGAGCAAAGCATTCGATTATGTTAATCATAAATATCTACTTAACAGATGCGAACGGTATGGAATCAGAGGTCAGGCGAAAGAATGGATTAAGAGTTACCTATACGGAAGAAGGCAGTGTGTTGAAACTTTAAGGCTAACCAACCAGGATTTAATACCGTATCGATCTTCTTATGCTTATGTAGAATCTGGGGTACCACAGGGGAGTATTCTGGGCCCATTATTGTTTCTCCTATATATATAGCGACGATCCTTCCTTCATTATTGTTTCTCCTATATATATAGCGACGATCATTCTCCTATATATATAGCGACGATCCTATATATATAGCGACGATCCTATATAGCGACGAGGACACGGCGCAACATACGCTCGAGGTATGTTCGGGCTGGGACGAGTAGCGCCGTGACCTCGTCGCTGTCATCAGTACCGACCTGACGCTGCCGGCTGTTGTGCGAGTGATGGTCGACAGCGTCAGGAATTGGGACGCGGTCGTCGCCTTCTGCGAGGCTGTCATCTCGCAGAAGGAGGCGGCGGAACGGGCCCGGGAGGATTCCCGTGACCCGGGCCGCCGCCCGCGGCCGGGGCGGCGCAGGCGCGAGTACCTGCGCCTGATGCCGCCCTAACCGAGGCTTCGGGTGATCGGACCGGGGAATTGTCCGGTCACCCGACGTGAGGCCACCGCGTGAGGATGACGCCTCGACGGCGAAAGCTGTCGGGGGGAGGACAGGAGAGGAGCCCGAGAGGGCATACCGCTGAGTGGGCCACCGAAGACAAAGATCGGGTACCGGTGGCCCGCTCGCACGGCGAAGAAGAGGTGATTGCAGGGTGGGTCAATGGGGTTGCGCGCCGCCTCTTCCATCACCCCGGACCGATTTGGCGGGGTGCGACGTCCATAGCCCACCGCATAAAAAATAAAAAAAATAAAAAAAAAAAGGGGACGCGACGTGCACGCTCCGGACTATGCCCCCCTACACGCTCCGAACTATGCCTCCCTAAAAAAATCATCAAATTAGGCTATTACCATCAACTGCTAGACGTACGCCCAAATGTAAAATAGTACTGGACATTTATGACATTTTTTTGTTGTGATTTATATTTTAGTTTTTGAGACAATAAGGTTGTTATTTTGTTAGGATGCTCATCATTTCCTTTTTATGATGATAAAAATGTGTCAATAATTACATTTGGTTTGCTTATTTTGAAATTTAAAGGAATGCTCTTACTTTGAAAATTTAAAGGAATATTCGCTTTGATGAATTTTTAGATTTGAATTGGTTGATTTTTAATTCATACATACATAGCCTCACGCCTGTTTCCCAGAGGGGTAGGCAGAGACTACGGATTGCCACAAACCACGATCCTGGCATACTTCCATCGCTTCATTCACACTCATAATAGTCTTCATGCATGCTCTACGATTACGCATACTCTTAATAAGACCTCTCGTCAACACATCTCCAACTTGGTGCAGAAAAGTATGACGTGGTCTTCCCCTTGTATTCGTCCCATTCACGCTTGCTTTATATATTTGCTTCGTCAACCTCTCGTCACTCATTCTTTCTAAATGTCCAAACCACCTCAGCATACTCTTTTTGATCTTTGTCACTACTTCTTCATTCACACCACAGCGCTCTCTTATAACATTATTTCTAATTTTATTTTTCATACTTACATCACACATACTACGAAGAGCTCTCATCTCTACAGCATTTATTCTACTTTCATGTCTTCCCTGCCAAATCCAACTTTCACTACCATACATGAGAGTAGGTACTAATACTCCCTTATGTACAGCTAAACGTGCCTTTTTGGACACGTTTCTGCTTTTCATAAAGGTGTATAGTGCCCCATTCACTCTATTACCAGCATTTACTCTTCTTTCAACATTATCATCATTTTTACCATCTCTAGTAAACAAAACACCCAAATACAAAAATTCTTTCACCTGTTCCAGTTCCTCACCATTTATAAAAATGTTACATTCCGTCATACATGTATCCTTTTCAAAAACCATAATTTTCGTCTTACTTACATTTACTTTCATACCTTTTCTTTCAAAAGCTTCATGCATAGTAGTTACCATCGCCTGCAAATCTTCTGCCGATGATGCAAGTAATACCTGATCATCGGCATAAAGAAGACATTTGATAAGTAACTCATTCATTCGTAAACCACAATCATTATTTTTCAGATCTTTCAAACAGCTATCCATGAATAGGTTAAACAACCACGGGGACGCTACACATCCCTGTCTAACACCTTTATCGATATTAAACCACTCCGTGTAGGCTCCGTTTATTCTTACGCATGCCCTGGAATCCTTATAAATGGATTTCAGCGCGTGAATAAGATGGCTGTCTACCCCATACATAGACAGTACCGACCACAGTTCATTCCTCCTCACTTTGTCATAAGCTTTCTCCAAATCAATGAATGCACAAAAGATTTTCTGACCTTTAGCCAAAAATTTCTGCGCCATGCATTGTAAGGAGAAGACTTGATCCGTACAACCCATACCTTTTCGAAAACCTGCTTGTGCATCGCATATTTTCTTGTCGGTTACTTTCACTACTGTTTCAATCAATACTTTCGCATACAGTTTGCCGACTATGCTAAGGAGGCTTATGCCCCTGTAGTTCCTACAATCTTGCTGCGAACCTTTCCCTTTGTACAAAGGTACAATTACAGCCTTACACCAGTCGTCAGGTACTTGGCCATTAGTCCAGCAGAGATTGAAGAGCTGGTATAGCATGTTAGCTATGATATCCTGTCCAGCTGTCAGCATCTCAACTGTAATCCTGTCGTATCCTGCAGATTTACCCGCTTTCATACCTTTCAGTGCTTTCATAATTTCCACCATAGTAACACATTCTCCATCTTCAAGATCTCTTTCACTCTCAAATGATAGATCTTGTGGCTCTTCTCTTTCAAATAAGCTTTCAAAATACTGCTTCCATCTCTCTAGTACACATTCTTCTCTATTCACTATCCTTCCATACTTATCCCTGATCGAGGCAAGCTCTGTACTTTGAACTTTACCTCGAGCTGATCTTATGGATTTCCAGAAAATCTTTAAATTAGATTGGTAATCCTGCGATAATCTTCTATTGTACTCGTCTTTCTGATCCTCTTTCTTTTTTCTGACAATTTCTTTCACTTCTCTTTTTCTTCTCTTGTACTCTTCTTTGGCTATGTCTATATCATGAATCGTTGCTTTCTCTATTCTCTCAGTGGCTCTGATAGCAAGCCAATCTATCCAGGCTTTCTTCTTCTCACAAACTGCACTCTGCACATCTTTATCCCACCATATATTCTTCATCTTATTTACTTTCCTTCTTCTGGTCACGCCACATGTTTCTGTAGCAACATTTACCACATTTTCTTTAAAAGTCTTCCATATCACTAATATCAGCCGAATCATACAATTTTTCTGTCAGTTTACTTTTATACTGCTCTCTAACAATCTCATCTTGCAAATTCTCTACTTTTATCCTTTCTAGTACACTTGCCGGGTTATGTATCCGGTTTCGCCACGTTTTTATGAGACCACTTATTCTAGTCATTACTAGAAAGTGGTCTGTATGGATACCAACACCGCGATACACCCTGGTGTCTAGAACTTTGTTTCTGAGTCTTTTGTCTACTATTATAAAATCAATCATACTCTTTCTTACATTCTTTGCTTCGCGTGTATACATATGGATCTTTTTGTGTTCAAACATAGTGTTTGTAACACAAAGGTTCCATTCCAAGCACACCTCTAGCAGACTTTGACCATTTTCATTCACACTTTCATCACCAAACCTTCCTAAAACGTTTTCGAAACCTTTTCGGCCTACTCCCACCCATCCATTAAAATCACCTAGCAAAATCAACCTTTCATTTAACTGACATAATCTTAAAACATCTCTTAGTTCCTCCCAAAACTTTTCTCTTCCATCCTGCTCACATTTATTTTTAGTCAAACCCGTGTTTACAGGAGCATATACTCCTACAACAAAAATACGGGTCAGACCCACTTTCATTCTTAACCATACTAATCTAGCATTCACACAATCATACTCTTTCACACATTGAGCCATTCGAGCAGAAAGAAGGAGACCAACTCCCTGGCAGGCTCTAGTAGTCATTGGTACCCCGGACCAGTATGCCGTATAAGGTCCATGACTAGTTATCTCACATCCCTTTCGCTTCGTTTCATTCACACAAAGAATATCAATCTTTTTATCATCCATCATTTGACATACCTCGTTCAATTTCTCTTTCATTCCTCCTCCTACATTCAACGTGGCAAAACGGCACTCCGTAGACCGCTTTTCGCCCTCATTGGGATCGAGACGTGAAGGGTTGCGAACCGCATCGCCGTCATTTGGACTTTTAAAATTTTTTATACTATCCATAGCGTTCCCACGAGTAGTAGGGTATTAAACGATCCACCCCCACAGAGCCCTTGTGTGGAGGCAAGGTGGAATCACCGCTGTGCCCTGTGACCACCAACACATGCACCCTCCGTTTTTGACCAGCTTACCCTCTGGCCGCGAATCCCTCAGCACGGGTCGGTTTACACCTTGGATCGGGGGTTATATTTCGGAGTTTCCTTCTCCTAGATGAGTTGCAGCGCAATGCTTATGAGGCTCATCTCCCCAGGTTATATTTTGGAGTTTTCCTTCTCCTAGATAGGTTGCAGCCCAATGCTAACGAGGCCTATCTCCTCGGGTTATATTTCGGAGTTTTCCTTCTCCTAGATAGGTTGCAGCCCAATGCTCACGAGGCCCATCTCCTCGGGTTATATTTTGGAGTTTTCCTTCTCCTATTTTTAATTCATATAATTTTATTTGATTTTAATCTGATAAATTGTTAATATGAATCTCTTAGGTTTGTTATTGGAATATGAAAAGTATATACATTTTTAAATAATAGAAAAAAATCGATTATTTATTTTGATTATAATCGATTAATATTAAATAAAAAAAATCGATTTTTATTTAATCGATTTTTTTCCAGGAACCTCACATCCCTACCTGTCGTCACGAGCGCGAATGTTCGCTATATATTCTGGAGTACAACCAAGATAGCGGCGCTCCTGCTCGACATTGAAGCATTACGAGGCAACCCCCTAATATCTGTGTTTGTATTATGTGGCAGTCGACTTATCATTTCTGTAGCTTTTAGGTGAAGAAATGACTATTTTATTTTATTTTGAATTAAAAAAGAAGAATGGCTAATATTACTTACTAGCTGATGCCCGCGACTTCGTCCGCGTGACATTCAGTTGTACTACGCACCCCTGTTTGAAACTTAAAAAATATAAATTCGACCAAGTACTTCCGGCAGCCACTTAACCATTTTCATCAAGGAGGACGCTTTCTCCAATTTTCATCGGCAAATTTGTAAGCATGTGAATTAGTGTTGCCCAAATGCAAGACTCTTGCGAGGCTCGCAAGTCTTGCAACTTTCGCTGTTGAAATAACACAGAGTCACTTGTTTTGTTAGAAATAAAAAATCCCATAGAAATGAAAAATCCAACTAAATTATTGAAATTCTATTCATCTAGTGGTAGTAACTGTACAACTATCAATAATTAGGTACATACCACTTAACGGGAGTGGTGCTATTATTTCTCCGTGTACTGGTATTAAGAATACAAAATGTTGACAATCGTTTCTTTGCCAAGGAAATCGTAAAATACTGTCTAAGGGAGCACTGCGAAACTCTTGCAGTAAGTCTGGGTCTTGCATTTGTGCAACATGAATGTGAATGGCCACTTTGGCTTTGCTTCCATGTTGATGGTTAGGGTCAGCTTTTCTACTTGGGCCACAGATAAGAATACTTCAGTGAAGCATTGATCTCATCGGTTCTATTTCCTCGGGTTTAAGCTGGAAGGATTTGGCAAAAATCTCCAAAGAAAAGCACCATTGGCTTTTCATTACGATCAATATTTCGTAGTGCTCGATCGGCCTCTACGACTTCTTTTTTTATCCAATCATCGTAAACGATTAGACAGCAATACTAAATAAAAACACTAATAGTAGTAAAGCCACAGTTGAACCGTGACAATTTGAAGGAGGCGGCGGAACGGCGCAGGCGCGATTACCTGCCTCTAATGCTGCCTTGGCCAAAGCCGCGGGTAATTGGAACGGTGAATAGTCCGTTACTCGCAGAGAAGCTGACCACCTGAGGGTGATGCCCGGCCGAGGGCGTCAACAGGGGATAGTATTCGAAAGGCCCAATGGCGATGGGGAGAGAAAACGGTGGGTTATGGGGCCACGCGGACGAAATGGATGGCGTGTGTCCAGACCATGGCCTGCCAAAAAAAGAAGTAGGTGCAGTTTGCTCGTTTACCACCGTACACAATAAAACAAAAAACACTTTGAATGTGTCGCAGTTTGGTGTTATTGATATTGCTCTATAAATCTATCGGGTTTTTAAACAATGTGTGCGCTGTTTTATCACCAAAAAGTAATGTAGCTGCAGTTTCTGACATAGCCACTGCCAAAGTTATTTTACGCTGTCTCCTCATTTTATACCTGGGGTATCTAGGAAAAATCACTTTCTATCATCTAAGTTTATATACGTCCCACTATTAGGCTCTAGCCTCGTCCGTAATGGGAGGGAAATTGACCTAATATACCACGCTGGTCAGATGTGTTGGTATAGGGTTTGGTTTCAAGTTTGCTTTTTCTTTATAGATGTAATATATATTTATATCCCTTAGTCGTCTTGCGTTCCCTTATTGAAATATATTCTATTATCGTATCCCTTATTGAAATATATTCTAACTGCGTAATCGCACGGATAAATATATAATAAATTGCTTTCATTGCGAAATAATTAATAAAAATGAATTTCTTGGTCCATGTCGCGCTTTAAGTAGCGTCGGATATCTTCAGATGAATATCTCTTATATTTATATTATAATGTCAAAGAATTTGAAAGACTGTAAAACAATAACATCATTAAAAGCAAAAGACTCAAACGAATGGGGGTAAGGCTGTTACAGGCCTCCTCAAGGGTGTCATCCTGGGGGGGCACACTTAAAAGATTACTTATTTTTACTGACCGTCGCGCCGCCTACAGATTGTTTGTACAAACTTAACTGCTGCCATTTTGTCCTGTATGTCAAACGTTTGACAACTGAGAATTATTATTTTTTGTTCCTAGCGTAGGTACTTATTGTCATCACTCTATTTACGGTTATTGATGTACTTTCTGAAAATTATCTCAATTTTCATTGTTAAGCTGATATTATTATTGCTTCGTTATCAGCTGATATGTTTTTTTTATATTTCAGGGTTGCTTTCATAGTAAAAGAAAATTCTATATAATTACACATACACATGTAGATATGTATATATATCACTTCAACTTTAGTTCACCGCGTAAACTCTGGGTAGCAGCACCTTCCATACATGCATATTTTATCATGGAGTTGCCACTCTTTTTCAGTTTAATAACTTTACTCTTTGGTGTCATCTCAGCACTGATCACCTTCAAGTGCTCTGCAAGCTGCTTGAAACGTACTCTATGCTATCAACAGTGTATAAAAATCTAAAAAAGTAGGCCCTCGTTGTGCGAGGCATAATATGCAGCAACAGGCGCGTTGTGTGGTAGTGGCTACGGAAACCACCAACCCTTACTTTGCTCGTGGATGTTATAAAAGACGACTTAGAGCCTTATAACGACCTGGGCCAACTCCATCTGATGCCGATTGGTCAATTATTACATTCCCGAGGAGGGTTGACGTCTGGCAGGCGGCCGGTCATAAGACTATTGCCAATAAATTTTACAATATGTACTATGAAAGAAGAGTATATATTGTATCGACCCCAAGTAATTGGGATAAGTGTAGGAGAATGATGAGGCGGCAGTAACCGTATTCACTATTGCTAAGGTGACTGGTGTAGTGATGGGTCATGGTTGCTTCGGCATGTATCTACTAAAGGTCGCAAGGAGGGAAAGTACACCGTCCATCCACTACTGCGATTGAGAGGTGGACACGCCGCTGCATAAGCTCAAAGTTTGCGTGGCCTGGGCAGAACAGCGCCTTGAACTCATCGCAATCATCGATGCCAAACTGGCACTGTCGACCATAGCTAAGACGATGCTCGATAGCGTCAGGAACTGGGACTCGGTTGCCGCCGACAGTCGTCCCACAGAAAAAACGGCGGGAAGTGTCACAGAGGAGACTCTCCATGCTGACACACTTTACCTCGCCGCATCGAACGTTATAGGCGCGAGTACCTGCACCTGTTGCTATCCTAACTGAGGTCGTGGGTAGATGGACCATAGGCATTAATCTACTACTCGCAGAGACACCGACAGCGTGAGGGCGATGCAATGCTGTTGTTTGCCGGGGTGTCGACGGAGGCAATACCTGAAAGGCTAAACCCCCGGACCGGCCACGGATGTCAAGTAACCGGTATCAGAGGCCAGCCTGATGGCGATGGGGAGAGAACGCAATGAGTTATGGAGCCACACCACGCCCTTCTGTTGCCCTGGAAGGAATTGCCGTGTCCAGATCATAGCCAGCCAAACAAAAACAAAAAGGGTGTACTTTGCATACTCGCCCCAAAGTACCATCTTAACTAAGATGTGGGTACTTTTACATTTTTCATGTTTGACTTAGTTGTTAGTCGTAGATGGCTATGACGACTTTACTCGGACTGTTGGGTAAGCGCTGAGAGCTTTCCACCCGAAGTACCTTTACTAAGTTCAAAAAGTTAATATAGTAACTTTTGAAAATATAACGAATGATTTAAATTTAATTTTCAGCGCCATCTATTGTTCATTTAACAAACTAAATAAATCATTCATTTTATTAATTTATAGCTAAATAATTATACTATTAACTAATTAAAACATTATTTTTCATCACAATTAGTTTTAATATTTATTTTGACTACTTGACCAACGTTATATAGTATGTCAACTTCCGTTCAACACTGCAGGAGGTTTGAGCCCAGCAGTGGGATGTATATGAGCCGAATTCATGAAACTACTACATATTAAGTAATATAAATATTATCCTTACGTTATAGATACATTAAATAATTATTTTGAATTGAACCTTCTAGTGACGTAAAAGGCGAGCGGTGGTTTTAAAAACTGAAAAGCCCATAACTTTTTTTACAGACATCAGATTTCAATGAAACAAAGACTAAATGTTGCTCTGGATTGGGCTTAATCTTCTTATCAAAACTGCGAAACAATCCATTCAGTATCTTCGGAGATTAGCGATTACAGACATACAGACAGACAAAAAATTCCAAAAAAAGATTTTTGGGTTCTGTTAGTGTTTAGTTACTGCCTAGATTCATTTTTTAATAAATTTATCAAATGTACAGACACGGACTTTCTACTCATTTATTATATGTATAGATTACTTCTTTGAAATTCAAAATAAGAACTATTGAATTCTGTTAATCAAGTTTTCTCGTAAAATATGAAAAAAGTAAGAGCAGTATGATTTTCATACAACTTCACTTCTTGCATATTTGTAAAATATGACTAGTTTATAAGTTATGGGAGTACAAATAAACATACAGCTACCAATCAATATCGTTGCTCTGCTCCGCAGTCGGTTAAAGAGAAGTGTTATTTGTTTTCTTTTCGTAATCGAGTGTGAGTGGGCAGCCGGTCTGCCATGTGTGCGCATGATATCGTGTATTGTCGTAGTTGTACAACGGAACAAGGTCACAAACTAATCTAAATGACAAAATATGATGGCTGTTATTGAAATACAATGAGTAAAGTATAAATTTATTTGTCCAAAAATATACTATATATAATTTTCTAAATTATTTATCTTAATATATATAAATATATAATTAAATCTAGACTAAACTGAATTATGAAACGTGAACAGATCCAAGTGGAAGTCCACGCCGTTACTTCTGATGTCAGTCTCGGGGTAAACTAATTCGTTACCTAAATTCTCTAAAAAGTTTAATACTGATTCACCTTGATTACATATGAGGGGCGCGTCGGCCGCGGTGGGGGCGCGCCCCTCGTCCACCAGCTGCGGTGCCGTCGCGACATCGCCGGCGCCGGCCGACTTCTCGCTCGTACTACTAATTATCCAGTCTTTTAGATCGGAGTCTATATTTGATTCGTCCTTGCAAGTTATATCGACCTCACTTTTAAATATATCGTGCAAACTGTTATCTGTGTTGTGCAACGCGATGTCCAAGCTGTTCTCGTCGCTCGACAGCGGCGCCTGCAGCTCGCCCTCGGCGGCGCCCAGGCACGCGCGCAGCTCGCCCTCGGCGGCGCACTGAGACGCGCGCAGCTCGCCGTCGACGGCGCCCAGGCACGCGCGCAGCTCGCCCTCGGCGGCGCCCAGGCACGCGCGCAGCTCGCCCTCGGTGGCGCACTGAGACGTGCGCAGCTCGCCCTCGACGGCGCCCAGGCACACACGCAACTCGCCCTCGCAACCAGATAGCGCTGTCGCACTGAGACACTCGCTGGCGACTGCACCGCGGTGTTCCCCGTGCACCATCTCCAGCGGGCGCATCGCTTGTACACTGTGATGGCTCATCTCGCTCGGATTGATTTGGAATTTACGGAAAACTGTTGAAGATGATTTAATGGGTGACGAGCGGATATCGAAGTGTGCGCTGTGAAATTGTACGTAATTGTTCTTAAAGTGTTCATTCTGGGGCTTCGCGCTCGGCGGCGGCGCGGCGCGCTCGTCCGGCGCCGCTCGGTGCGGCTCCCCCGCGGCGAGCTCGACGGGCGCGTCCCCCTCGGACTTGAGTCGCATTTTCTTGGCGGATAATTGATGCGTTTTCTGTTTGAGTCGCCATATTCTTTTGCTAACCGTCGGCCATTTCGCAACAGAATTAATTCTAGCGCAGTTTTCGGTTTCACTTTCAGCATTTGCCGCGTCGTCGTTGGGTCTCGGGAGCCTCGAGGGTTCGTCTTTATGATCTTGTGGAGGGCACTTGGGCGGGTTGTGTATACAGTAGCCGTCCTTGTCCTTCACACAGTTCAACGCGTCCACGTCGAAGTTGTACTTGCCGGGATCCACCCCGAACAACCTGAAACATGGAGGGCAGTGAATGAGTACGATGCGCGGTACGTGTGAAGCGAGTGTCGTTCCCCGCACGGCACTCACCTGCCGACGTCATCGCCGACGGTGCAGGCGCGCCCCGCGCCGCTCAGCAAGCACGGCAGCAGCGACTTGAGTTTCACGACGAGCTGCTCCAGCTGCTGTATGAAGATGTTCGTCTTGTCCATCTCCGAGCCGCTCTTGATGATCGCCAGCAGGCAGTGGAACAGGTTCGAGTGAATTTTCGCCGGAATGTGCGTCGGATGGTTCTCGTAATGTTTCTGTAGTCTGTACAAGCTGCCGAACTCCTGCAATCGTTCGTTGTACGTGTTTATCGCCGGCGTGGTCACGTGTGGTGGCCGGCCCACCATCGGGAACACGTCATTAGGTGACACAAACAACAGTTCAGACAATATCTGCCGGATGTTTCCTAGTTATAGTACATTCATGTTACGTTTGCACAAAGTATAAAGGTAGAGCGGCGGCGGGGGCGAGTTGTGCAGTCTGTGCGGGCAACATACTTACTGCCGAACATTGGAAGCACGACACGATGGTACCAGTTTTCTTCTTGCACTTGTGCGGCGAATCTTCTGGCAATATCTGTTTTGGTAATTTGACTTTTCTGCCACTGCGAGTGACTTTGGTCTGAAATTGAAAGTATAGTTACTAAAGACAGTTCACAGAACTAACACGAATGGTCGTATTATGTGATCGGGCGCACCTCGACGGGCGGCGCCTCCTCCTCGCCGAGCTCCTTGAGGGGCGTCGCGCGCTTCAGGAGCTTATCTTCTATCACTTTTCGTGGTATTTTGGTGAGCTTCTTGTCCTTCATTGACATTTTTTTGCGTCCGACAACAGTCAAGTCTTTAGGCGACACCACCCTGCAAACGATAACGGCCGAGTTAGCCCCGAGTGGCGTGCAAGCGGTGCGCAGACTCTGTCGCGCGCGAGCGGTGCGCAGACTCTGTCGCGCGCGGTACGCACTTGTATATGTAGTGCGTGTTGGTGCGCGGGTCGTAGGTGCGCTCGGCGCTCGCACGCTCCGGCTCCTTGAACATGCGCAGCGCGTGCTTCACTATCTTCATCTGCTCCGCGTCGAGCTGGTTCACGCTGAAACATACACATCGCTTGTATATCGGTACTGCAGCATTCGTGCGACTCTATAGCTCCATGTGTGTCGCTGTGAAGGTGATTGTGAGAGAAATACCAAACTGTTACTGTTGGCCGTCGCGGGTGATTGTGAGAGAAATACCAAACTGTTACTGTTGGCCGTCGCGGGTGATTGTGAGAGAAATACCAAACTGTTACTGTTGGCCGTCGCGGGTGATTGTGAGAGAAATACCAAACTGTTACTGTTGGCCGTCGCGGGTGATTGTGAGAGAAATACCAAACTGTTACTGTTGGCCGTCGCGGGTGATTGTGAGAGAAATACCAAACTGTTACTGTTGGCCGTCGCGGGTGATTGTGAGAGAAATACCAAACTGTTACTGTTGGCCGTCGCGGGTGATTGTGAGAGAAATACCAAACTGTTACTGTTGGCCGTCGCGGGTGATTGTGAGAGAAATACCAAACTGTTACTGTTGGCCGTCGCGGGTGATTGTGAGAGAAATACCAAACTGTTACTGTTGGCCGTCGCGGGTGATTGTGAGAGAAATACCAAACTGTTACTGTTGGCCGTCGCGGGTGATTGTGAGAGAAATACCAAACTGTTACTGTTGGCCGTCGCGGGTGATTGTGAGAGAAATACCAAACTGTTACTGTTGGCCGTCGCGGGTGATCGTGAGAGAAATACCAAACTGTTACTGTTGGACGTCGCGGGTGATTGTGAGAGAAATACCAAACTGTTACTGTTGGCCGTCGCGGGTGATTGTGAGAGAAATACCAAACTGTTACTGTTGGACGTCGCGGGTGATTGTAAGAGAAATACCAAACTGTTACTGTTGGCCGTCGCGGGTGATTGTGAGAGAAATACCAAACTGTTACTGTTGGACGTCGCGGGTGATTGTAAGAGAAATACCAAACTGTTACTGTTGGCCGTCGCGGGTGATTGTGAGAGAAATACCAAACTGTTACTGTTGGCCGTCGCGGGTGATTGTGAGAGAAATACCAAACTGTTACTGTTGGCCGTCGCGGGTGATCGTGAGAGAAATACCAAACTGTTACTGTTGGACGTCGCGGGTGATTGTGAGAGAAATACCAAACTGTTACTGTTGGACGTCGCGGGTGATTGTGAGAGAAATACCAAACTGTTACTGTTGGCCGTCGCGGGTGATCGTGAGAGAAATACCAAACTGTTACTGTTGGACGTCGCGGGTGATTGTGAGAGAAATACCAAACTGTTACTGTTGGCCGTCGCGGGTGATCGTGAGAGAAATACCAAACTGTTACTGTTGGACGTCGCGGGTGATTGTGAGAGAAATACCAAACTGTTACTGTTGGACGTCGCGGGTGATTGTGAGAGAAATACCAAACTGTTACTGTTGGCCATCGCGGGTGATTGTGAGAGAAATACCAAACTGTTACTGTTGGACGTCGCGGGTGATTGTGAGAGAAATACCAAACTGTTACTGTTGGACGTCGCGGGTGATTGTGAGAGAAATACCAAACTGTTACTGTTGGACGTCGCGGGTGATTGTGAGAGAAATACCAAACTGATCAGGCGGGTTGGCATAGGACTATGTTATGTTTTTGTTCTCTTGTATCTAGACATTATATCTTATAGTCATTTTTGACCACAACTCGTGTACCATTATAGGTGGTAAGAGGGTGTTCAATTGTATCTTTAAGGAGCCACCACGTGGGGAGTAGAGGGAAAGTCTACCTTTATTAAAAGCTGAATAAAATGTACAAATGTGTGTGTATACATAGTTGATTTACCTGTGATAAGTCTCGCCTAGTTTTATCAGTTGTACAGACGTGTGCTTGGCTCGCTGGGGGCCCGGCGGGCTGCAACGTGACACACACACATTACTGCCACAAGTACGTGTACTCTCGCGCTCTCGGGTTACACATTACATTACATCATTAACACTATCGTTATAATTAATTTTATTTACTTTATCATGTCTATTAAGTTATAACAATTATTCATAACTTTTCATCATTCTCATCTTATAACCTGTGAACATAATGAATTTAACAATTACTGGACAATATGAATGGGGAATGTGATCAGACATCAGAAAGCTGGGATCTTTTCTTACTAATATTCCACATTAGATTTCAAGTAAGCCATACCCATGTAAAGGCACAGTGGAATGGTAAAAATGAATCTTTTTAAATTGTAAATAATTATTTTGTATCATGGCAATTTTCGCATCAGAGATATTAATTTTAATTGTATTTGTACAGAGTAATGAGAAAATATGTTTTACATTAAACATTTGATAGAACATAGTGACATATTCATTGTCAGACATGCCGTAGGGCCCCATACCATGCCATATCTCCTTTCACTACCAACTGACTAGGCCGACAGGCACAATTCCTTCATTTCAGTGAACCATTACCCCTTTGTTTACCTACTGACTTGACTGTCAATCAAATGGCAGGATGTCCCTCTCACACCATAACAATTAATTGGTTATAAACAAATTAAATATAAGTACCAAATAGTTTGTACAAAATGGAATACCACGATTTACCAAAACAACACATACACAGTTTACAGAGAGTATCAACTGGTCATCTGTAATTGACTACAAAGTCAACTGACTGACAGGTGGCCCCCGCACGGCGTACAGTACACTCAGTAGCCACACACCGGTGTAACACCATTGATACAAAGTCAACAGACTGACAGGTGGCCCCCGCCCGGCGTACAGTACACTCAGTAGCCACACACCGGTGTAACACCATTGATACAAAGTCAACAGACTGACAGGTGGCCCCCGCACGGCGTACAGTACACTCAGTAGCCACACACCGGTGTAACACCATTGATACAAAGTCAACAGACTGACAGGTGGCCCCCGCACGGCGTACAGTACACTCAGTAGCCACACACCGGTGTAACACCATTGATACAAAGTCAACTGACTGACAGGTGGCCCCCGCACGGCGTACAGTACACTCAGTAGCCACACACCGGTGTAACACCATTGATACAAAGTCAACAGACTGACAGGTGGCCCCCGCACGGCGTACAGTACACTCAGTAGCCACACACCGGTGTAACACCATTGATACAAAGTCAACTGACTGACAGGTGGCCCCCGCACGGCGTACAGTACACTCAGTAGCCACACACCGGTGTAACACCATTGATACAAAGTCAACTGACTGACAGGTGGCCCCCGCACGGCGTACAGTACACTCAGTAGCCACACACCGGTGTAACACCATTGATACAAAGTCAACTGACTGACAGGTGGCCCCCGCACGGCGTACAGTACACTCAGTAGCCACACACCGGTGTAACACCATTGATACAAAGTCAACAGACTGACAGGTGGCCCCCGCACGGCGTACAGTACACTCAGTAGCCACACACCGGTGTAACACCATTGATACAAAGTCAACTGACTGACAGGTGGCCCCCGCACGGCGTACAGTACACTCAGTAGCCACACACCGGTGTAACACCATTGATACAAAGTCAACTGACTGACAGGTGGCCCCCGCACGGCGTACAGTACACTCAGTAGCCACACACCGGTGTAACACCATTGATACAAAGTCAACTGACTGACAGGTGGCCCCCGCACGGCGTACAGTACACTCAGTAGCCACACACCGGTGTAACACCATTGATACAAAGTCAACAGACTGACAGGTGGCCCCCGCACGGCGTACAGTACACTCAGTAGCCACACACCGGTGTAACACCATTGATACAAAGTCAACAGACTGACAGGTGGCCCCCGCACGGCGTACAGTACACTCAGTAGCCACACACCGGTGTAACACCATTGATACAAAGTCAACTGACTGTCAGGTGGCCCCCGCACGGCGTACAGTACACTCAGTAGCCACACACCGGTGTAACACCATTGATACAATGTCAACTGACTGACAGGTGGCCCCCGCACGGCGTACAGTACACTCAGTAGCCACACACCGGTGTAACACCATTGATACAAAGTCAACTGACTGACAGGTGGCCCCCGCACGGCGTACAGTACACTCAGTAGCCACACACCGGTGTAACACCATTGATACAATGTCAACTGACTGACAGGTGGCCCCCGCACGGCGTACAGTACACTCAGTAGCCACACACCGGTGTAACACCATTGATACAAAGTCAACTGACTGACAGGTGGCCCCCGCACGGCATACAGTACACTCAGTAGCCACACACCGGTGTAACACCATTGATACAAAGTCAACAGACTGACAGGTGGCCCCCGCACGGCGTACAGTACACTCATTAGCCACACACCGGTGTAACACCATTGATACAAAGTCAACAGACTGACAGGTGGCCCCCGCACGGCGTACAGTACACTCAGTAGCCACACACCGGTGTAACACCATTGATACAAAGTCAACTGACTGACAGGTGGCCCCCGCACGGCGTACAGTACACTCAGTAGCCACACACCGGTGTAACACCATTGATACAATGTCAACTGACTGACAGGTGGCCCCCGCACGGCGTACAGTACACTCAGTAGCCACACACCGGTGTAACACCATTGATACAAAGTCAACTGACTGACAGGTGGCCCCCGCACGGCGTACAGTACACTCAGTAGCCACACACCGGTGTAACACCATTGATACAAAGTCAACAGACTGACAGGTGGCCCCCGCACGGCGTACAGTACACTCAGTAGCCACACACCGGTGTAACACCATTGATACAAAGTCAACAGACTGACAGGTGGCCCCCGCACGGCGTACAGTACACTCAGTAGCCACACACCGGTGTAACACCATTGATATAATCGGACATTTCTCAACTCACCCCTCCTTTGGTTTGATCTTTGGCAATACTTTGTCCACTCGAGTTCTGTTCATTATTGGTATTTCTTTCAGCTTCACTATCTTCCTATCGATGTCTATTTTTGGTACAATATTGAGTGGCAGCGGGTGGCTCGCGCTCGGGCTCGTATTCACGTTTGGTGTCAATACGATGTTATCGACGATATATTGTTTATTTACATTATTGTTTTTAGGCAATAAAAAACTAGCCAATTCCAAGTTGTTGCCGATCAATATGCTGTCTTTCTTCTTGGCTGTGGGCCTCACAGCGACCTCGACGTTGACTAATCCATTCTCGATGTTCCCGCTGTTTTCGTAAAATGTTTTCAGGTTATTGCTAATGGGTTTTGCTTGTTCAGCATTATTGGGCGCTAGCACGTACGTGTTGGCCTGTAGACGGTAATGCAGTAGGTAAACATAACGCAAAACAAATGTTTGTAAATATATCTAAATAGATATATTAAATAATTACCTGACTTGTGCCAGGGTGTTGAATTAAATATATAGGAGCAATTTGACAATTATTTACTATAATTCCTTCCATAGAAGTATCCATATTTTACAGTGGAAAGAAATACATCACACGTATTTTATCGTTTAATTGATTGCTTGTAGATAAAAGCTAATAAATATGATAAACCATTTAAAGACAAAATGCCTAAAATATTACCACCGCGAAGTTGACAAGTGACAACTGAATCTGAAAAGTTGTTTTTTTTTTGCTTTTGTTCGTCCAATCGGACAAGCAAAAGAAACAAAGCCCATACAGCCAAGAATTATTATTTTCCTATATCATTTAACATTTCTTTATATTAATACTAGGGCCGCACCTGCGTGTATCGCCACGAAGCTTCGTGCAATGAGCCGATACACGCAGATGTGACCGGTCATTATCGGCTATCGTCGCGAACATTCGAGCTTCGTGTGCGTTATCATATTATATATTCATTGAATGACTTTGCATGCTATGCAGTAACTATCTAGAGAATAACACGACGTGTCTGAGCTGATGTTACAGTCATTAAAAGCATTATTCATGCTTATGATACGCTGTTGACATGTTTTAGCGACATATAACATATTTTTATAAAAAGAAAGTAATTTGTCATTTTTATAGCTTTCAATTTTGTCATTGTTTTTTGCAGAAAGAACATATAGTTATTACGTGCTTCCATACTGATCGGTAAATACAAAATGAAAATATTTTAGTAGATTTTATTATAATACGGAATACTTTATAGTAGAATTCAGTAGAAGTATTAAAAAATACGTGGTCATACTAGAATAACCTCTTTTTCTTTTCCGTCAAGCTTGTAACAAGGTGATTATCAGAATATAAAATTTATTGTACTATATGAAAACGTTATAATTCCAGTCTATGATTTAGCTCTCACGCTATTATAGTGTATTATAATAATTAATAATAGTTGTAGTGTATATTGGTTTTAATTAATAGTTTTTGAACTACACGTGTTTGTTGCCAACGAAGTCTGGTTCTGTTTCAGGCGCAAATATGACTAACTCGAAGGGTTATCGTCGCGGTACGAGAGATCTGTTTGCTCGCAGATTCCGCACTCATGGAACTATTCCTCTGTCGACGTATATGAAAGTTTACAAAGTCGGCGACATCGTCGACGTTCGGGTAAGCAACATTATGATTGGATAGAAAATATTTTTTTATAATTCATTCGCTACTTTTTTTTTATAACAATTAAATAGAGCCCAAGACCATACAGTTTTTGGCTCAATTTGGGGCTGGTGTTAGCAGGCAGTGACGATTTTGTGGCACAGAGCGAGCTCATCATGAAAGTATTAAGATTTTCCCAAAATAAATCGCAAATGATATGGGGTTTAAGTTTTAATTTGACATGCAAAATTGTTGTTTACCATTGTAAACAACAATTTGACATTATATACATCTTGCTAGATAAGAATGCATATTTAAATAATATTTGTATATACATTTTGCTCCTAGCAATGACAAAGATGGGTCTGTAAGCAGTATTTTAATAGTACAGGTTTGGGATTGGTAGGGCTACACTGTGGACAGTTTTCAGTCTGCGGTCCCTTCAGGGTAGTACTACTCTTGCAGAAAATAGACATTGAGCAATGGCAATGTGTTGTGCTTCGTTCGGTGAGCAAAACTCAACTTTTGGGGTGCGTTTGAGGTTTTCTTTGGTTGGCATCGGCCCTAGCTGTACCAGTGGTATTACCAAGGTCCATGGGCAGCAGTAATGTGGCGGATGCGCTGCTTGCTTGTTTGCCACCCAGAGCAATAAAAAAAAAGATAACACTTGATTGTTCGACATACTTCAGTTTAGTGAGCAATGATGACCTAGTGGTAATGTCTAGGATTGCCACTATATGGGTATCTAATTAAATTCATGGTATGGAAGCACCAGGAGAATAGAGTCCATCTCTGTGTGTGCATTCACCTGCACAGTATTGTGTGGTGCAGTTTGTTGGTGACTCGTGACAGATTATGCCATGGTGATAGCCTCACGTGTCCATTTTCTATCTGAAAGTATTGTGTTTATGTTACTTAGTATGGTGATTGTTTAAGAATACAATGTGTCAGTACTTCTTACTTAGCTAAAAAGTGTCAGAAAGGTCACTAGGTGAATAGAAAGTAGCACTCCCCAGGAAACCTATAAGATCATCCTCAAAATTGTAAAGTATACATTCCTTGGAAAAAACTTTGTAAATGATAGCATTTTAGTTTATATAGTCTTAAAAAGTTAGTGTGGTGTGGAGGAGTAATGTGATGGTAATAGTGATGATGTTCTGTTTTGTATTGCAGGGCAATGGTGCAGTGCAGAAGGGTATGCCGCACAAGGTGTATCACGGCAAGACAGGCCGCGTGTACAACGTGACACAGCACGCGCTGGGCGTCATCGTGAACAAGAGGGTCCGCGGCAGAATACTACCCAAGCGCATCAACGTACGCATCGAGCACGTTAAGCACTCAAAGTGCCGACAGGACTTCCTCAAGAGAGTCAAAGAGAACGAGAGGCTCTTGAAGGAAGCCAAGGCCTTGGGTAAGGTTGCTAACCTCAAGAGACAGCCTGCGGGTCCCAAGCCTGCGCACATGGTCAGCGGCACACAGAAACCCGTGCTATTAGCTCCTATTCCTTATGAGTTTGTAGCATAAATGCGGTAATAAAATAATTTTAAGAAATAATGTTTTTATATTCAATTTGTTACGTTACCAAATGTTCGAATGAGTGAGATGGCCGGTTGTGTGACTTACCGAGTAACGTAACTACACTTGTGCTCAGAAATGTGAAATATTCAGATATAAAGGGTAAGAAATGATGGAATGGCTTCACAGATGGTCGAGATACCGAGCTGCTGTGCCACGGGTACGGTGCTTATAGTCTATAGCCTGTTTTTGAATCACAGAGACCAAAATTGACACATGCAAATGTCAAATTTACAAATAATTCTGCTAGCTTTTTTTAACCGACTTCAAAAAGGAGGAGGTTCTATGTTTCATTGTATGTATATTTTTTTTTTTTATGTATGTTCAGCGATATTTTTGTCAATTATGGGCCGATTTTCAAAATTCTTTTTTCTTTCTAAAGGGTATACTCCATAGGTGGTCCCATTGTCACCAATTCATGATCTGATGATGGGAAGTCTTGGAAATTGAGGGCAACCCTCAAATTTTATAGGCACATATTACGTGTCCCATATATTTTCAAAAGCTCTTCAAATATTTGCATCTGGCTGTAATAAACTCATTTAGGTAAGCTGATGATGAAAGGTACATCTCCTTAACGATCAGGAGTTGGAGGATAATTCTTTCAATATCATACGCACGCATAGACCTTTAGCTGTATTCTTTCAAGCTAACTCCCGAGGTGGTCCCATTGTCACCAAATCATGATCTGATGATGGGAATTCTTAGAAATAAAGGGCAACCCTTGAATTTTATAGGCACATATTACGTGTCTCATGTATTTTTCAAAGCTATTCAAATATTTGCATCTGGCAGTGATCATTTCATTTAGGTGAGCTGGTGATGGAAGGTACATCTCCTTAGCGGTTAGGAGTTGGAGGATAATTTTTTTAATATCATACGCACGCATAGACCTTTAGCTGTATTCTTTCAAGTTAACTCCCGAGGTGGTCCCATTGTCACCAAATCATAATCTGATGATGGGAATTCATGGAAATCGAGGGCAACCTTCAAATTATATAGGCACATATTACGTGTCTCATATATTTTCTAAAGCTATTCAGATATTTGCATCTGGCAGTGGTAATCTAATTTAGATGAGCTGGTGATGGAAGGTACATCTCCTTATGGATATTATCCTTATTGTCCGCTTACCAAGCCCTTAATGACAGAGATATTGCATCTTACCATGACTCTGGAGCCTATATCTAGTTTTAACAATTGCATCAAATGGCAACGAGATACAGCATTTCGTTTCCATTTTTTCGAAATACGTTCTTTATTTTTTATTTTGATTCCCTACTTCTATTCTTCCTCGTGCCATGTGCATTTTTAGTCGATCAACTCATAGTGCTATATTTAATAAATAATTTAATTTATATGAACTAGTTAAAATTATTACTTAACTACGATTATTTACACTAAAAATTCAAAAATAATTAAACTTTTTATAAAAAAATGTAAACCGACTTCAAAATAGGATCCGCCAAAAACCATACTTATTTAAAACACTAAAAACCGAAAAATAAGATGAACTATTTAATTCTTGTCTAATTCTAATTATGTATTAATTTTTATAAAATATAACTACAATGTATGCTAGAAATCCACTAACACGATTTGAAGTCGGTGCAATGCTTAAATTAACAAAAAACAATAAGTCTAATGATATACACACAGGGTGAAAAATTAATAAAATCAAATTTTTAAAGGAAATAAGAATTAAAAGATGTATTCAGAACACTATAACGCCACAAATTTAATACCATTTGACATAACCGTCAACGACGTCTGCCCGTATGGATCAAATCGCTTACCTTCAGTCACAAGCGCGGCGTAGTTTGAATGCGATATAGTATACCTATTTGGCTTGGCACCGACTTCAAATCATGTTAGTGGATTTCTAGCATACATTGTAGTTATATTTTATAAAAATTAATACATAATTAGAATTAGACAAGAATTAAATAGTTCATCTTATTTTTCGGTTTTTAGTGTTTTAAATAAGTATGGTTTTTGGCTGATCCTATTTTGAAGTCGGTTTACATTTTTTTATAAAAAGTTTAATTATGAAGTGTTGTACCTACGATACCGGTATATCTAAACGTAAGAATCTATATTTATTAGACGATTACCTTTAAAGTTTTCTATTCCAAAGCGTATTATTAAAAATCACATAATTATAGATGGCCACAAGAGGCGCTATATAGTTACAGTGTAACTATAAAGTTGAACCATCAGCAAAACATACTTGACTAATATGTGATATTTTTTAATATAGACTTTTGTTATTTGATAAATAGCTAGATATTTAAAAAGCCAACATGTAGTAGTTGTAATGGCAACGAACCGAGGTTTCAATACTTTTCGAGAATGTACTCACCGGCTAGCTGAAGTACATCCGGAATACACACTAAAACCACAGCGGCCCCTTCCGCGCTTTTACGGGGCACCGGAGAGATTGTCTATTGACATTCGATCCCGGCACCCCAGCGCTTGACCTTCTGGCCACGTCCTATCGTCCCTCAAGGCGGTGGAAGGTGTGAGTCAGCGGACGCAAGCGCCTCGCGTTTCCGCTCCGCAACCTTCTTCCTTTTCATGATGGCCTCACAAAAGGAGGCCATCGACGACCAGCAACTGTCACTGTCAAGCATCTTCGAAATGATGGTTGACAACGACAGGTCCCTCCCAACGAGGGGGTGCATACCTCCAGGGTGTGACGCGCATCGTCTACTGGCGCCACACTCGTAACATCCTGGGGCCTTTCTCTCCCAATTCTGTACAGGTACTTACCAAAGACCCCGTGGCCGGTAAGCACCTAAGGTCAACCCATCTGACGGATTGGTTTCGGGTTTTTCTTCTCTTATTATTATTTACTTGCGTCCGTCAGTCATTTTTTGCCATCACCCGCAGGAAAGAAAGGGCTGGTTATGAGTGGCCGGCTTTGTTCTTCAATAAGTTGTTGCAGGAAGAAGATATCCTCGATGAGTAGTGCTATAGTACGTTAGTGCCCATTTTTAAAATAAAGGGGATGTTCAAGACTGCGGCAATTATCGAAGAATGAAACTCATGTCACATTAGGTAGTATGAAAGTGTGGGCAAAAGATATTGAGAAGCGATTGCGAGAGGAAAGTGAGAGCACTCAAAGCCAGTTCGGATTTATGTCAGGTCGTGGGACAACGGATGCCATGTTTGCACTGCGCCAATTGTGTGAAAAGTTTCATGGTGCACATAAAAACTTGCATATGGTATACGTTGACCTTGAGAAGACATACGATAGCATACCGAGACGGTAAGTGGCGCCAGTGACGGCAAAGTTAAAGAGTGAACGAACGAACGTGTTGCGGACACGTGATAAGAGACGAAAGTCATGTGAGAAACGTTTTTTAACTATGAATTCAACATTCATGTGGATTTAGGAGTAAGGGAAGACCGAACAAAAGATGGATGGATTGCGCGAAGCATGATATAGATCAAAAAGGAGTGAACGCAGCGATGATAGAATCGGATAGGATTGTGTGGAAGAAAAGGACATACCTATTGCGTCGACCCCATATAATTAAGATAAGAGCAGGGTAATGACGAATGATGACCCACAGGCAAGAAAATGGTTGTGACCATTGTTATTGTGACTCACTCGCGGCCCTTACACCATGTCACCACAAACAGCAGTTGTGCGCACAACGAGTTACATACTGGAGTCGAGCCACAAACGTAAAGCTGATCCTGTGTAGTGTGTGCAGCGACTGCGGGGCGACCGTCGACGGCGGCGCAGTACTTGTTTGTTCGTCGAGTTGCCTCGAACACTCGCAAGTCACTTTTGACATCAACTTTATCCGATATTTAGGCGCCGAGTTATAGCTCAGATTATACTCATGATGGATCCTTTTTATGCAATAACTAGGTTCCGTTCGGTTTACAGAGCGCTCAACTATGGATAGACATATAACTCATCTCGCATATAATCCCCGATCTATTTAATGGGCGGTACAGGTTCAGGCGACCACGTGCATCACCCTCGGATTGTACAATCGTGCCTGAAGTTATATTTTATTGAACCTTCCGTTGTACACTGTGGTTCGTATACATGTATGTTGTGTGAGTGTGACGAGCGCAGACCGCACGGCCGCCGCACAAGAATCTGCTGTCTCAGTGCCGGGAATGCCTAAATGACCAGGAATCCAAGCTAGCACTACGTTTATATTTTAGCACTACGTTTATATTTTTATTATGACACTCGAGAAGGGATTCTTTAATTTTAAGGATTATTGGAAGCGCCTTAGTGCAACAAAACTAATTTGAAGGGAGTGATTGAAGACAACTTTTAGAATCTGAGAAGATGATGAGATTTGATAAACAATATAGCTTCAAAAGGGGCTATAGCTTCACCCGAAAAATGAAGCAAACCATGGGAGTTTAAAGTTGAGGCAGATTTTAGAATGGGGCATTCATACTGCTGACCCAACTACTATTATTATCAATTAATTTAGAAGCATCTGAATAGACAGAATACCATCCGCTAAAGTCTTATAGAAGACCGTGTTTAAAAATGTGAGAAGTGTCAATACAATTTTTGTTAATGCCGAAATCAAGTAAGATATTAGGACGGAAAACTACTGTATTGTAAGGGGTCAGATAAAGTGGGTTCTTAGAAACTGGATTACCGAGATGGGGAGTTGTACAAATGTTTTATAGCTATGAAGAAGACATGAAATGTTATTAGTGTTTATTGTTAGTTCAAGGTGTTTTAATTTCGCAAGCAGAGAATGTTTAGAATTTTGAATTATTTTGAAAAAGAATCTGTCCGAAAGAAATTATCTGCATAGGTCTAAAGGAGGATCACCAGTCTACCTGCATAGCATTAATGGATGGTGATTTCATTGCGCCTAAAATAATGCGCAGACTTCTGGATTGAACGTTTTGTTGCCTGTCTAAATTGGATTGATTGCAAAAATTAAGGAGAAAGGTTCCATAGTGAAGGTGACTGCGGATTATAGCATTGTAAAGGAGTTTTTGAGTATATGGATGAGGGCCCCACCATACGCCTGACAGAAAACATATTTTTTTTTGTGTTTATCTTAGTTGTTAGCCTCAGATGGCTATGACAACTTTACCCGGACTGTGGGTGAGCGCTGAGGGCTCTCAACCCGTGTAATTTGATTTTTTCTCTCATTTTTAAGTTATGTATGTGAACTGATGGTAGCCCGTTATTCTAGAATCCAACGTGATTCCCAGAAATTTTACGACATTAGATTGAGCGATGATCTCATTATGAAGGAAGATATTAATGGAGGGAACATCTCTTCTTTTACCCGACTGCAAAGGAGTGGTATTGTGTTTAACAGTCTATGTATGTATGTTCCTTTGAAGCACTATACAGGGTGTCCCAAAATTCAACGATAAGCTGGCACCAGCAGGTGGACCTACATATGACTATTCGAGAACAGAAAAGAAAAAAATTCTACCTTGATTTTTTTTTTCATTACGACAAAAAAACCAAAATCTTTAAAAATGGACATCCTTTATTATATTATTAAGTGCTATTGCTACAGTTTTACAAGTAATTCTGTGATTTTTTTTGTATTGGGAAGGTAAGTAGCACTACTATCGATCACAACCATTAAAAATTCCAGAATATCCATAGTTTTTACACAAAAATCAATCAAAACTATGTTTTTTTCATAAATTATGTAAGATTTTGACTTTCAGCTCACTTTCACTCATCATAGTGAAAAAAAAAAGTATGGACACTACTGTGGCAAATAGTATTAAAAATTGGCGCAACTAACTACAATTCTAAAATGGTATAACATTCAAGGCAAACTAGCCACAAAAATATACTTAGGTGTACTATTTCAAAATAACAACCATATTTCGAAAATTGTTAGTGTTGATAGTAATCACTTTTACTAAGTAGCCAAAATGTTTTTGTAGCAAGTTCCCAGAATTTGAATGAGACATGTGCGTAGTCCGTAGATCCACAGTCTGAATTATTTTATGGCGAAGCTCGTCCAAGGTTGCAATCGGTTTTGTGCAGACTCTGTCCTTTAGACAACCCCAATAGAAAAAGTCCAGGGGATTTAGATCGGGTGAACGGGGTGGCCACAAGATAGGACCAAGTCGCCCGATCCAACGCCCTGGGTACTCTTGGTCTAAGTACTCTCGCACAGGACGGGCATAGTGAGCTGGGCAACCATCGTTTTGAAACCACATGGTTTGCAAATCACTTAAGGGCACATCTTCTAATAATCCTGGCAACTCATTTTGTAAGAAGTTTAAATAACTACTGCCATCTATGTTTCCTTGTAACTCAAAGGGCCCTATCACTTTGCCATTTATTATGCCAGTCCATAGGTTAACCTTAAATTGGTATTGGAATTGTCTTCTCTCACCAGGTGCAGATTTTCATTGTTCCAGCTATGAAGATTGTGAAGATTTAAATATCCATCTTTCTTGCAGGTTGTTTCATCACGACGACGTGACGTTTTAAAATTCTATGTGCAGTACTTTTTGGGATTCCCGTTGCTGCTTGTACAGCACGTACAGAGGTAGTTGAATCGTTTTCTATTTCATTGAGAACTTCTTCATCGTGTTCCGATCTAGGTTTTCCAGCGTTTCGCCTGTCAGATGGTATACGACCCTCCGAAAAAGCTTGATGCACGTTAATAAATACGCGATAATCCGGATACCTTTGAAGATTAGGGTACCTTGCTCGATATAATCTGCTAGCAGCGTTGGCATTGCATCGGCATTCTCCATAAATTAGGTGCATATTAGCGTATTCTAACGCTGTGTATGGTAGCGGCATGATGAATGCTAAACACTTGAAAATAAGGCAAAACTTCTTTAAAAAAAACACAAAATCTTAGTCTAAAATAATGCCAAGTCAGGTCAATTTCCAGGTCACTTAATTCAATCCAAAAGTCGTCAGTACCAGAGCCACTTTAATTAAAACAGAACGGTGTGCAGTAAACAAAGAAGTAGAGCATACTGACTTGCTGTGCTGCTGAGGACATTAATTACTTCTCCACCTGCATTAATGTTACTAAACAATTAGCATCTATCTATCTCCCTCTAACGTATAATCTCTCTATCTCTGTCTAACTTATTTTATGGACTTATGGACTACGCACATGTCTCATTAAAATTCTGAGAACTTGCTACAAAAACATTTTGGCTACATAGTAAAAGTGATTACTATCAACACTAACAATTTTCGAAATATGGTTGTTATTTTGAAATAGTACACCTAAGTATATTTTTGTGGCTAGTTTGTCTAGAATGTTATACCATTTTAGAATTGTAGTTAGATGCGCCAATTTTTAATACTATTTGCCACAGTAGCGTCCATACTTTTTTTTTTCACTATGATGAGTGAAAGTGAGCTGAAAGTCAAAATCTTACATAATTTATGAAAAAAACATAGTTTTGATTGATTTTTGTGTAAAAACTATAGATATTCTGGAATTTATAATGGTTGTGATCGATAGTAGTGCTACTTACCTTGCCAATACAAAAAAAATCACAGAATTACTTGTAAAACTGTAGCAATAGCACTTAATAATATAATAAAGGATGTCCATTTTTAAAGATTTTGGTTTTTTTGACGTAATGAAAAAAAAAATCAAGGTAGAATTTTTTTCTTTTCTGTTCTCGAGTAGTCATATGTAGGTCCACCTGCTGGTGCCAGCTTATCGTTGAATTTTGGGACACCCTGTATATACCAAACGCCTGGGCCGATTTTTATGATTCGCACGTCAATCGATTCCTCTTAATCCGGCGAGTGTCACTAAAGATATGACGTTATTGAAAATTCAATATGGCGACTACTGGACGCCATATTATGAAAATTAAAAAAATTAAAGTCAACAAACTATATCGTTAAATAGGTATTTAAAAATCATTTTTAGTTTTCTCTCAACATTTTTCGATTTGACTGGCCGTTTAGGATCTATATCGATTTAAAGTTTCGTAACAACCTTTCTCACATATAGGTTTTTAGTCAGTAGAAATTTACGATGAAAAGACGAAAAAATCATATAACTGGATGTGGATGGAGATATACTGAAGTATCTAGTAGGTATATTGTCCAATATACCATAGGTAGTCCTACCTAAAGTATCTAATGTCTGACGCGGTCGCCCATCTCCAATTTCTAACGATTTAGTACTCAACTTCAGTCGAAAAACTATATATAGTTAGGTACTTACCTACTTATTAATAAATAAGATAACTATAGCTACCTAGGTATTTATAACTAAAAAGTATAAAATAAAAAAAAATGATTAAAAAAATCATAAAACCCGACTGCGTAAAAATCGTCCCAAACTCGTCACCAAAACTACGTACATAATAAAAAAACTGAAAAGAAAAAAACAAGCACTTAGATGTCCAGTGGTCTAGAATGCTATATATAATGCTAATGCAATATGCTACAATCGTGAAGTTGACACCTAGTTTTATACAGACTCAAAGAAGTCTGGGATCATAAATTCCGTAATCCTTCACACCTGAGGCCAAGCGAGAGGACAACAGCAGTCCTACCTCCATGCTGACTCGATCGCTCTGTGGTACACCAGACCACAGAGCCATCCCGCCACCAGGAAGATCCCAGGTGTCGCTGCCCCTTTGCTTGGTCTCTGTTACACAGAGCACGTCTAGCTGTTTGTCCGCCATGACGGTTATCAGCTCGTGCAACTTACATTCCACACAACCTCTTACATTCCACGTACCCACCCGGCACTCTGCTCTCCTCGACTCGCCTGACAGGGCAAGGTGTGATGGGTGGTGGCCCCCATCACCGCATCTGCCGATTTTCGTACCGACGGGGGCGGGTCGGTACGCGTCGCCTCCTGGGGACACCCTAACCCACACTGCGGTATATGAGCCGGATTGAAGTCTGACTAGACTGGCAGGGGACGCAACGTGCACGCTCCGGACTATGCCCCCCTACACGCTCCGTACTATGCCTGCCTAAAAAAATCATCATCAAGTCAGGCTATTGCCGTCCACTGCTAGACGTACGCCTAAATGTAAAATAGTACTGGACATTATTGGCATTTTTTTGTTGTGATTTATATTTTAGTTTTTGAGACAATAAGGTTGTTATTTTGTTATCATGGGATAGGATGCTCATCATTTCATTTTTATAAAAAAAAATGTGTCAATAATTACATTTGGTTTCCTTATTTTTTAGGGGCCGTCCATTAATCACGTGAGATTTGAAAGGTGGGGAGGGGTTTGACAATAATCACGAAGGCCTAAACCTTCAGTCTTAAACCTCACCACGTATCACTAAGGGGGAGAGGGGGTTAAAAAATGCTAAAAAAAAGATCACGTGATTAATGGACGTTCCCTTACCTTGAAAATTTAAAGGAATATTCGCTTTGATGAATTTTTAGATTTGAATTGGTTGATTTTTTATTCATATAATTTTATTTGATTTTAATCTGATAAATTGTTAATATGAATCTCTTAGGTTTATTATTGGAATATGAAAAGTATATACATTTTTAAATAATAGAAAAAATCGATTATTTATTTTGATTATAATCGATTTTTGGCAAATCGACTAATATTAAATAAAAAAAATCGATTTTTATTTAATCGATTTTTTTCCAGGAACCTCACATCCGCGCGTGCGTGTATGTGACAGCAACAGATGTTCGTTCATTATTTAGTTAATTTTTTATAATTGTAATTATTTTATTGTTACGTTTTGTATCGGATGTGTTGTTTCAATAATGTCTAACGCGTACGTTTGTAATGCTCGCGAGTATGACAACATGTTATTGTGTCTCAGAGAAGCTCGCGGGAGACATCAAGTGGAAATTCAGTCAGGGAGGCGATATTGCTAAAATTAATATATTAATAAAGTTGATTGAGGCGCGGTTGTTGACCCCAGCGATCAGCTGTTTGTGATTTTGTATTACCAGTACTTTTCGAGTTATTTCATTTTTAATAAATTATCATGTCGTTCAAATTACTGAAATTTTTAGCATTTAATATGCTTAATTATTTATAAATACCCGAATACGAAACGAAAAATTAGCACGGTTGGGCCGGATTCCCAATAGGTGCGGGTTCGTACCCCGCTTGTGACATAATTTTTCGTTTCGTATTCGGGTATTTATAAATTATCATGTCGTTTTCTTGAACTATGCATCGTATTAGTTCAAGTGGGACTACTGCCACTATTTATTAGCGGAATTATTCCCAATGTTGGTAAAAAGTTATTTTTATTTTCATCCGGACCGATATTTTTTAGAGCGTTCATCATGGTCGTCATTAGTGGTATCGTCTGTGTTAGTGCCGGCGAGTGGTGGAGTGGCGGACATCCCTGTGTCGGCTGCGGCCCGGGGCAGGGGCGGGGGCACTAACTCGACGGTCTCTCTCTCACACACACATCACTAATTATATTTGATCGTTTAAATAACTAACATTTAATGTAACGAATAAATTTAACAAGTAGCGTCTCTCGACTGATAGAACAGTATGTAGCCCGTCTCCGACGACTTCTGGATGTCCGACGTCAGCCCGTAGAAGTCCTCTATCGCCGACGCGTCGATCTTCTGAAATATAAAAGTGTTGGGGTCAGTACTCGAGTGAGTATCGATCGAGCGGCGAGGCGGTCGGCGCGTCACACTCACATCGACCATGTCGTCGTCGAACAGCAGCCAGAAGCCGTGGCTTTTGACGATGCTGATGTAGTGTCCGCGGTTGGGGCCCGAGCCGCAGTGCACCACGACCGCGACCAGGTCGTACAGCCGGTCCGGGTCGACCGCGTCGTCGGACGTGTTGAACAGACGCAGCTCCAACGGGAACACGACACGGTGCGACACCTTGATGTGCCGGTTGTACTGCTCCACGTACTTGAAGCGCTTCAGGTGCAGCGCGAGGATGCGCGGCGGTCGCTTCACGCGCATGCGCTTCTGCGCCTCCTGGTAGCTGCCGCAGCCGTCGCACTTGAACTTGTTGTCGCTGCACAGCGTCTCCGTGTCGCTGAAGCAGCGCAGGCAGTGAGTGATGCTCGTGTTCTGGCCGACGTCCACTTGCAGATCGAAGAAGTGCTCGTCCTTGCTGCTCACCGTCTCGCAGTTGAGGCAGCGCGTCTCCGACGTGAGCGTGCCCTGGAAGATCTCGTGCACCCACGTGGGCTCGGCGGGCGGCGCCGCCCCCTCGCCGGCCGCGCCTGGCGGGCCCCGCGGCGCTCTCGGTGCGCTCTGGCCTCGCTCAGCTGCGACACAGACGGGCGAATGTTAGCGCCGAGTGGCACACCCCAAACACGAGCTGCTGCACGCAGAGACTCACCCAAGATTATTTCGTTGATGTGGTTGATCAAGAAGTTGAGGAACTCGTGTGCATCCTGCTGCATGTAGTTGTCGAACTCCTCTGAAATAAGTGGAATGATGAGCGATCATTGGCGATAGTTGGCACAGAACGTTCTTCATTACTGAATATTGTAAAATGTTCACCTTTCTCTTTCCTTAACCTTGCAATAAACTTCTTAGGTGCGATGGATCCTACTTTTTTCTTCTGCGTAGCGATGCTGTAAAACAAGTCTGCGAGGCATGTCAGAAGTGTCTCTTTTGTTCTCTTGTTCTTTGCTTTATATTCTAATACTTTTTCTCTAAAGGGGCGGCAAAAATACAGTGCTTGCAATACCGAGTTACTGTAACAGGTATTGCCAAACTGAAAAATAAAAGTTAAATATATAGGTATTAGGTTTACTTTATGGCACCACCAGTGGGTGCTCGACGGCAAACATCATAAAAAGTAATTTCATCAAAAACATGAACAAATGCAAGTTGCTTCACACTCCTCCTAGTCCTACTGTAAAACATTCTGACAGATACACAGCCAGCAGCCATGCAGCCATTCAAGAGCATTTAACAATGTTACTGAAATAGTCCCATTTTTTATATCAAATTATGATTATATCAGTTGGTGGGCTGGTCACGCAAGTTGCCACAGGGACTTTGTTTTGAGATTTGATTTAACTTTAGATTTATCTGTTTCTATATAATAATCTTCTTTTAAGATCTACTTGAACAAGCAAGGGCAGCATACCCTTAAACAAATCTTTTAAGATCTACTTGAACAAGCAAGGGCAGCATACCCTTAAACAAATCTTTTAAGATCTACTTGAACAAGCGAGGGCAGCATACCCTTAAACAAATCTTTTAAGATCTACTTGAACAAGCAAGGCCAGCATACCCTTAAACAAATCTTTTAAGATCTACTTGAACAAGCGAGGGCAGCACACCCTTAAACAAATCTTTTAAGATCTACTTGAACAAGCGAGGGCAGCATACCCTTAAACAAATCTTTTAAGATCTACTTGAACAAGCAAGGGCAGCATACCCTTAAACAAATCTTTTAAGATCTACTTGAACAAGCGAGGGCAGCATACCCTTAAACAAATCTTTTAAGATCTACTTGAACAAGCAAGGGCAGCATATCCTTAAACAAGCAAGGGCAGCATACCCTTAAACAAATCTTTTAAGATCTACTTGAACAAGCGAGGGCAGCATACCCTTAAACAAATCTTTTAAGATCTACTTGAACAAGCGAGGGCAGCATACCCTTAAACAAATCTTTTAAGATCTACTTGAACAAGCAAGGGCAGCATACCCTTAAACAAATCTTTTAAGATCTACTTGAACAAGCAAGGGCAGCATACCCTTAAACAAATCTTTTAAGATCTACTTGAACAAGCAAGGGCAGCATACCCTTAAACAAATCTTTTAAGATCTACTTGAACAAGCAAGGGCAGCATACCCTTAAACAAATCTTTTAAGATCTACTTGAACAAGCAAGGGCAGCATACCCTTAAACAAATCCATAAAATCATTAACATGAGACTTATTTACTGAAGTAATAATGATACATAATGTCAAGTTTAGTGCACAGGATTAATATATGAAGTGACTTCAGAGTGCCTCACAGGAAACTAAAACGTTGTATTGCAACAGTTTAAAACTTTAATAAATAATTATGATACAAAATACATACAAAAGGGGTCTACGCGTGAATGTGAGCAAAACCAAAATAATGGTCTTTGAAAGAGATAAAACCAGAACAGATGTAAGAGTAACAATAGGTAATGATATACTAGAGCAAGTGGATGAATTTGTATATCTTGGATGTGGATTTAGCCGAGATGGAAGGTACACCACTGATATAGAGCGAAGAGTGAATGCGGGAAATAGAGTGAACGGAGCGTTGGGGCAACTTTTCGGCAGCCACCACCTCAGCCAGAAGGCACGTGTAGCAATACATAACGCAGTGCTTGTCCCAACATTACAGTATGGAAGCGAGAGTTGGGTATGCAGAAAAGAGTATGATAGTAAAATTAATGCGGTCGAAATGCGATCTCTGCGGAAAATCTGTGGAGTTAGGCTGACCGACCGCATTCGTAACGACGACGTAAGAGAGCGAGTAGGTATGAAAGAGAGTATTGGTGTAAAGATGCGAAAGGGAATGCTCCGATGGTTCGGACATGTGGAAAGAATGCCGAACGAACGCCTGGTTAAGAAGATATACAATGCGAAAGTGGAAGGATGTAGGTACCGAGGGAGACCGAGATTAACCTACCTAGACCAGATCGGTCATGTACTGAAGGAAGGTGGAGTCAAGAGTCTCCGAAACCGGCGAGCGTGTATGAAGAGAATTATGAATGTTGAGGAAGCGAGTGAAGTATGCAGAGATAGAGTTCTCTGGCACTCTGTTCTCTCTGCCTACCCTGCAAGGGATATGGCGTGATGATATGTATGTATGTGTACAAAATATATTTTTGCAGTTTGTAATAAAACACAATTTCAGTGATGCCAAATATCTTCATACCAGATCTCTTAAAAATCAGGTTTCGAAAATATCCGATATTTATAAGAAATATCAAAATATCGAACATTTATAATATATATCAAGTTTGATATACAGTGTAAACTCCATGTAACATCACTCGATTTAACGACAAACTCTCTAAAGCGTCGAAATCCCTCGTCTTTGGTTGGTTCAGCTTGTTTTCCATACAATGATAGACTCCATATAGTATTACACTCACTCTCAATAACGACAACAATTAAGTCATAAAAAATACCTTTTAAGTTGCCAGAATTAGTGAAAATCACGCCGCTGTGGACGTTCTTTTGTCGCTTTATTATCCTAGCCCGTAATAAACTCGACTGTCCGCATCATGCAAACCTAACTTTCTAAGAAACTCGTCCTTTTGTCTACAAATTTGGATTGCACGTGTAGACTGTTGTTGATCATGATAAGCGAGATAAACATAGAGAAATAATTTATGGCCCGAAGACTCAGATGATGACGCGCTTACCGTAATAGGTAGGAGTCATGGAGTTAATACGTTATCATATTCTTAGTTGCTCACAAACTTTTCAACTGTAAACATGGCTAGTAAAAGAAAATCACTGTGTATTGAGGAAAGAGTTTTACTGATACGTGTAATAGATATGGGAGAGAAGATAAGTGATGTTGGCAGACGCTTTGGATTTAGCCGCTCTACTGTGTCCACAATATGGAAAAATAAAGAAAAAAATCTCCAAGCAGAGATGGAGGGAAAATCTTCCAAAAAATTAAAGAAGCCTAAATACCGAAGATTTGGATCAAGCTATACTATCATGGTTTCACCGATAGCGCCAGAATAATATGCTTATCTCGGGGCCGATCGTGAAAGCTACGGCGGAGAATTTCGCTGAAAATCTTGGTTTGAACTCTTTCAAAACATCAGAAGGATGGCTCGGAAAATTCAAGCAACGTCATAATATCAACTATGGTAAAATAAGTGGAGAAGCGCGAAGTGTTGATACAAAAGTTACTCATGAATGGATTAATACAGTGTGGCAAAAATTGTCAGAAAAATACGCCCCAAGTGACATTTTCTATGCTGATGAAGCAGGAATTTTCTATAAGTTGACTCCAGATAAAACTGAAATTTAAAGGGGAAAAGTTTGTGGCAGGCAAGCTCTCCGAAGAACGTATTACGGTACTTGTGGCTGCTAATATGGATGGTACAGAAAAAAAAACTGATAGTAATAGGTAAATCAAAAAATCCGCACTGTTTTAAGAACATTAAAAAATTGACTTATAAAGCTATTAAATCAGCTTGGATGACCAGTCAACTTCATGAAAAAGAAGTGCGAAAGTTGGATTCAGAATGGGAAATATGCATGATATTTTTTATTTTTTTAAACCATTCTACTAGTTATTACATTACCAAAAATAAATATAAAACATCCAAAATATAAACCATTAAGCTAAAAAAAATTTATTAAAATCACTATCATTTTTGGGTGATTTAAACGCGGCTATTATGGCGCGCTTCTGTGACGTCAGAATACACAGACAAGTTGGATAGCAACAACGAAATGTTTGGAATCCATTTGAATTCCATGGAAAAGAACAGAAAACCGTATTATAAATATTGTGCCGTTCCTACGTGCCAAAATATTATCAAAACTGCACCTAACAAAGTATATTTCCTTATGCCGAGAAATGTAATAAATAAGAAAAAAAAATGATGCAAGGCAATGAGAAAAGACAATGTGTCGTGTTTGAGCAGTTTATACTGTTGTGAAGATCATTTTAACGTAAGGAAACACATTAGAGAAGTGATGAAGTACATAAAAGAATCATTTTTCCTTAATTACATGCACATACTTGTTTTGTTTACAAACTTCGACGTACACATACCTACCTAGTTTACGAAAAGTTCTTAAAGATATATTCTCAATATCTTATAGGTACATGGGTCTTTATCTATAAAAGTAATATATGTTTAGTCATCTATGATACCTATGAATGAAAACATGTAACTTATTAGAGTAAGAGGAAAGTTTGAATTTATTTATTATTTATCTTTCTATTGGGCTTCAGATACAGAGAATTATATTCAATACAAAATAATGGCATTAGAACACAACAAACGGACAAAAAGTGACGTTTGTTAAGTCTCTCATTCACAAGGATTAATAGTTGAACACAGAAAACTAATAACTCATGAAATAACTGGGTAACGATACAAAATAATCACTATATAGAAACACCTTGATACCAGAAGACTCGAGTGTACGATGACGTCACGTTTAGAACAACCAAACGCGTCGCGTTTTAGAAATTTGCGAGCGAATTTCAAAAAAGCTGCTTTTTGATAATTAAATTTCACTATTACATAATGATACATACATACATATCATCACGCCATATCCCTTGCAGGGTAGGCAGAGAGAACAGAGTGCCAGAGAACTCTATCTCTGCATACTTCACTCGCTTCCTCAACATTCATAATTCTCTTCATACACGCTCGCCGGTTTCGGCGACTCTTGACTCCACCTTCCTTTAGTACATGACCGATCTGGTCTAGGTAGGTTAGTCTCGGTCTCCCTCGGTACCTACATCCTTCCACTTTCGCATTGTATATCTTCTTAACCAGACGTTCGTTCGGCATTCTTTCCACATGTCCGAACCATCGGAGCATGCCCTTTCGCATCTTTACACCAATACTCTCTTTCATACCTACTCGCTCTCTTACGTCGTCGTTACGAATGCGGTCGGTCAGCCTAACTCCACAGATTTTCCGCAGAGATCGCATTTCGACCGCATTAATTTTACTTTCATACTCTTTTCTGCATACCCAACTCTCGCTTCCATACAGTAATGTTGGGACAAGCACTGCGTTATGTATTGCTACACGTGCCTTCTGGCTGAGGTGGTGGCTGCCGAGAAGTTGCCCCAACGCTCCGTTCACTCTATTTCCCGCATTCACTCTTCGCTCTATATCAGTGGTGTACCTTCCATTTCGGCTATATCCACATCCAAGATATACAAATTCATCCACTTGCTCTAGTATATCATTACCTATCGTTACTCTTACATCTGTTCTGGCTTCGTCTCTTTCAAAGACCATTATTTTGGTTTTGCTCACATTCACACGTAGACCCCTTTTCTTACAATCTTCTGTCATTGTGTCGACTAGGGTCTGCAGGTCAGTCGCTGACTGTGCCAGCAGGACTGCATCATCTGCATAAAGATGAGCAGTGACCACTGAGTCGCCCATCTGGACTCCCACATTCATATCGTTCAACCTTTGGAGACATTTATCCAGATATATGATAAACAGCCTGGCTGACAACCCTGCTTAACGCCGATATTGACGTCAAACCAAGGCGACATTCCATCATCCAGCCGCACACAGGCTCTACAGCCCATGTAACTGGACTGCACAGCCTGTAGCAGTTTGCCGTTAATACCATACTCCGGTAAAATGTCCCAAAGTCCCTTTCGTACAACCGTCTCAAATGCTCTCTCTAGATCCACAAAACTGCAGAAAACCCTCTGACCTAGAGCCAGATGCTTCTCCACAATGTTGCGCAGAGAGAACACTTGATCCATGCATCCCCTTCCACTCCTGAAACCTCCTTGTGTCTCACACAGTAAACCATCGGACACCATCCTCATTCTCCTTTCAATAATTTTACCATACACTTTTGCTGCCAAACTGGTCAAGCTTATGGCTCTGTAATTTGCGCAGTCATAACGTGAACCCTTGTTTTTAAACAAAGGCACGATGACTGCGCTATTCCAGTCCCCGGGAACCATTCCCGAGCTCGAACATAAATTGAGGAGCAACAGGAACGCCTCCCTGACACAGGAGCCACCAAGCTTGATCATCTCGGCAGACACCATATCAATGCCCGCTGCCTTACCATTTTTCAAACTTCTTATCGCCCATTCAACTTCATCCATACTGATGCCATCGGAGGACGCCGCTGTCGAATGTTGTTCTACTAAACCACATGCGACACCGGCGTCAACCGTAGCATCCGCATACATATCGCCAAAATATTCACTCCATCGGCTTAACACGTCTTATGTTTGTGTAAGAATGTCTCCACCTTTAGACCTTATTTTATTCATTCTGAAGGCTGACCAACCACCCCGAGACTTCTTCACCTCCCTCCAAAAGAGTTTGGTTTTACTCTCGAAGTTTTTAGTCAGCCTATCTTCTGCAGTCATACTTGCTCTATCACGTTTCTCTTTCACTAAGGCCTTGGTGTCATTCTTACATTGCCGATATATTTCTTTCTTCTGTTCAGTCATACTGTCATTCAAATTCAAAGAAGAGACATAGTCCAGCCACGCTTTCTTCTTTTGCTCTACGGAAGCTGCAACTTCCGCATCCCACCATGCATCACCATTTGTTTTTCTATGTTTCTTTGAACTTCCACATACTTCTTTCGCTGTATCTACCATACTCTCCTTCAATACTCTCCAGCATTCTTCAATGTCCGATTGCGGCTGGCTTGCCATCGTCAGCCGTTCTCGGACACCCTCTGCATACTTTTCTCTTACACACTCTTCTTGCAACCTTTCAACCTTTATTCTTTCAAGCCCTCCGAAGTGGACACGCTCTCGCCTGTGCCTCCACTTTCTGAACAGACCACTAAATCTCGCAATAACGAGATAGGGTCCGTATCGACTGTGGGGCCCCTGTAGGCTCTTGCGTCCAATATTTTGCTTCGGAGGCGACTGTCTACCAAAATTAAATCTATTATACTTTTCTGTTCATTCCTTCTCCATGTATACATGTGGATGTCCAAAAGATAATATTATTACATAATGATGAATTTCAAAAATAATTGTATATGTATGTTTTTTAAGCAATAAAGATTATAAATAAAAATATTTTGTTCATTTTGGAGTCACGTGCATATTCCCTATTAAAAGGGCGAAAAATTTCATTTCTTGTTGACAACTGCCTTGCCCACCCGTTTATATCAAACCTTCAAAACAGAGTTGGAATTTCTTCCCCCAAATACCACTAGTGTCTTACAGCCAATTGACCAGAGTGTGATTAAAAGCCTCAAGGGTCACTACCGAAGGAAATTATTGATGGAACTAGTCGAACCTGAGGGTAAAACTTCTGTTAATATGCTGCAAGCAATCAATTTTTTTATTAAAAGCCTGGGAAGATGTGACACTCACAACTATACAGCACTCACATTTTTGACATGCTGGATTTTGCGCCAATACCAATAATGAGATGGAAACAGAACCTGAGTTTGACAGCGATGATGACCTTCCATTAACTGAGTGGATGCAACAGTTCAACATGGCAGGAAATTTTAAGGAAAATCTTCAAACCTACATCGAAGTAGACGACTGCCTACTTACAACGGCTTCACTCACAGACAAAGAAATTTTGTATTCAGTGAGAAAAACTGAGGATGAGGAACAAGAAGATGAGACGGATAAGCCGGAGCCTCCGCCAAGCATTAAAGAAGCTCTAGAAGCGGCTAAATAAAAAACAAACAAATATAATAACATCACCTACTTCAATAATTTTGATACTGTACAGATAGCAGTGAGGTAATATAAGTGCGCAACAATCGAGAAATTGATACGTCGCCGGTTCGAACCTCATCATCAACGGACCGCTTTTGTAAATCATAATGTATATTAAAATGAATTTCTTAGAGAATATAACCTTCCGCCGTCCTCGCACAATATCGGAACCTGGGGGGGCACACTTAAAACATTTCTTATTTTTACTGACCGTCACGCCGCCTACAGATTGGTTGTACAAACTTAACTGCTGCCATTTTGTCCTGCCTGTCAAACGTTTGACAACTGAGAATTGTTATTTTTTGTTCCTAGCTACTTATTGTCATCGACCTATTTTCGTTTATTGATATTCTTTCTGAAAATTATCTCAAGTTTCATTGTTAGGCTGATATTATTATTGTTTAGTTATCAGATGATATGTTATTTTTTATATTTCAGGGTAGCTTTCATAGTAAAAGAAAATTCTATGTAATTACACATACACATGTAGATATGTATATATATATTACTTCAACTTTAGTTCACCGCCTAAACTCTGGGTGGCAGCACTTTCCATACATGCATATTTTATCATCGAGTTGCCACTCTTTTTCAGTTTAATAACTTTACTCTTTGATCGGAACCTAGTAACGATGACAGCGATATTATTACGCAAACAATTAACTGTACAACAAATAGCATGCCAGACATGTCAGAAGACGAAGACGAGTGTAATAACATTATAAAAACATTAAAAGACGAAATTAATAACTTAAAATCTCAATTACATAGTGCACATGAAGAAATTGAGATACTATCGTTAGAAAATAATAAATTACGACAAAGCAATGAAGATTTAATAAGGAAAAATGACTTGTACAAAAGAATTGCTAGTTGTCCAATTAAATATAAAATCCCTACACCGAAGATTAACAATAAGAGCGCTAAAATAAAACAAACACAAACGGACGGCAAGGAACACACTGAGTACTGCCACCACGTCTATATCTTTTGAAACTAGTACTGAAAATCAAATTATCACGTCTGCTTCGAACAGTCCTCAAGAGACAACTGATATTATCTCACATAATTCATCCAGCTACAATCATGTAAAAAAAATAAAACATGTTTACTAAGTGGCGAAACTTCTAATAGGCTATATAAAGTTATTCAAAGGACTAAGATAAATAATTTTAATATTTGCCATTATTGTAAACCTAATTGGTAACGTGCTGAAAGAAGGTGGAGTCAAGAGTCTCCGAAACGGCGAGCGTGTATGAAGAGAATTATGAATGTTGAGGAAGTGAGTGAAGTATGCAGAGATAGAGTTCTCTGGCACTCTGTTCTCTCTGCCTACCCTGCAAGGGATATGGCGTGATGATATGTATGTATGTATGAGTATACGTATGAGCAACGATATGGAACTTTAAATAGCAAAGGTTTAAATATTGTAATATCGGATTTACAAGACTTTATTCTTAACTTAAACACTCTAAATACTGCACGCACAAAAGCTAATTGTTCGAAAGATCTCACCAAGTTGCAATAACAAAAAAGTTTGCCGCTTTTTCTCTAATTTTCTTAGTATACTTCATCAAAACATAGCGGGGCTAATGAGCAAATCGGATATACTAACAGTCAAATTGTGGAGGGTCTGTCTAATGATGGAACCTTTATAGACGTTATATGTATCACCGAACATTTTATTAAGTCAGGTTATAAAAATCTATTACATGTCCCAAATTTTTGTCTAGCTACATGCTTCTCGAGAGACACAAAACAAGGTGGCGCGTGTATACTTGTCAAGATAGGATTACAATATAAAGAAATACCAAGCATATCCAATCAATCAGTCTCAGGAGTTTTCGAGTGTTGTGCTGTAGCATTAGCATCTTACAATGTTATTATTATCTGCTTACATAGAATACCAAAATATAAACATGCAATATTTTATGAGAAACTAAATAATATGAGTAAAATAACTTTTCTCAAACATGCTTGGAAATTTGAGCATTATCTTGACAACCTTCTTCGAGATAAATCGATGTTGCTGTACTGACCAAATAGCGGCCGGCAAAAATATATGAAAATCCATATCTGTCGTGTCTTAGCGGCCAAATAAATATATATGTAAATTCATATCTAGCGTGTATTTTAAAAATGGAATGATTTGTTACTTCAAAAAATAGCCACCGAGGAGACACATAAGAATTTTATTTAAATTTCAAACTGGCTTGAAAAAGAAAGCTGCTTGATAATGAAAAAAAAAACAAATGAACCCTAAAGGGTTCATTTGTTTTTTTTTTCAACGAACAACATTTTTCACGTGCTAAAGCACGTGAAAAATGTAGTTGTGAAGTTCTGGAGGCGGTGCTCATCACAGGAGTAAGACTTCCTTATATCCTATTCCAACTTGATCCCATCCCGTATTCCTTCCTTTCTTGAGGTATACGGTATATTGATTAACCGTGGGAAAGTGGTGGGTCTTCCTTCCTCTCCTCCATTTTATAATAATAATGGATTTCCGCCATGTATCACCTAATTCAATCAATTATATGTTCTATTTATTGAGTTATTTATTTAAAATCAGTTGAATAAATCAAAACATAAAATCTTCTTCTAGATAAAGCAAACTTTACTAAAAAAACATAACATCTTTTATATTAGGCAAAATCAACAAAAAACAATTTTGGCCATCTTTCAATTAGAAATTACCACTTCCCACGCCATCTAGATTTAGTTAATAAAACAGTAACAATCGTAAAAAAATATTTTTAATATATTTTTTTTAAAACACTTTTTGTTTTGGTATATTTATAAAAAAAAAAATTATATCATGGAACCCAGTGTGATATATATACGATATATATCTTGATATATATCCATTGATATATATATCCTCGAACCCTGTTAAAAATATTCTATTCTCCATAACCAGTATACCAACAGACCTCACCAAATTTGGGTCTCTTGACTCTGACTTCAACCAAATAACTACAAACATGTTCAATAAATACAGCTTCATAAGATAAACTAAATTTAGACAAATACAGAAATATAATAAAGTACAAGAAGACAATAATATCATCTTTTGTACATAGAGACACTCAACTACTAACACTTACACCAATTAATATTTAAAAGTAAATTGTGTATCCATTAGTATTTACAATAAATAAATACCAAATGGAGTTTGTTATACTTACATTAACTAAACCAAAATAATGTTCATTCGCTGGAAACTGTTCAGAACCAATATCTCTTTCCAGTTGCGATATATTTGCGCCCTGAAACGTGTGTTATTATCAATCATATCGACAGTGCCGCAAGTTCGCCTTCGACAAGTTAATGTGGTAAGAGCAAAGTGAACTTCTCAAGCCATCTAACAAAATTATCTTTTATGTCAACTTCAATCAAATACCAGCTGAGATAAATATATTTAAAATTAATAATATAAATTACTTATAATTATTTATGTTTCTTACCATTCTATGTTGGAAATTAAGGCCGAGATCCTGACATATTGACATTTGCAATTCTGTTTTAGCAACTTAGGGTATGAATACGCCGTTATTACAGCCAAATATTGCGGTTTTACAAAGATACAGCGTTTCTTTCTGTAACCATAATTAAAATTTCTATCGGAGATGGTCAAGACTCAAGAAAAAAATATTACTATTCAAGGAGCTTTTGAAAAAAAATTAAATTAATAATGCTCTGTAGTAACATAGAATAGCTAACTGTTTCTTTTCGGTTCGTCTTTTCAATCACGCAAAGAAAACAAAGTCAACATATCCAAGTCTACATTTCATAGTGGAGTATAGCTGTTATATCGGATTGATGAAATGATTTTAACTCGTTCAAAATCATTATTCAGATATTCAGTTTTATTAGGCATTTTATTTGAAGATTATCTCTAAGTGATGATAATATTTTCATTTTTGACAGATTTTTGTCAAACAGTTTAAATGTTGCTCCACCACACAGCCTAAATTTACTTTCTCTTCATTCTATCTGTAAGAAAATTATTGAACAATTTCTGGAGATTGGTGTGTTTATTAAAAACGCCTGTGAGTGTGCGTGACATTTACGTTAATATAAGATGAAAGTTTTTGATAAAGTACATGGTGTGAATAAAATTAGTAGTATAAGTTGAAAATTAAAAACATTTAAGTGTTTAGATTTTCTTTCTACGTTGAGTTATAAAGAATGCATAATAAACAGAGCGCAATACTTCGACAACTTACACAGGTATGTATTGTTAATTACCAAGGTTTCAACACTTTTTAAGTATTTTTAAATTACAAATAAGTTTCTACTTACAATAAATCAAAAGCTATTATCATCAATATAAAAATTATAATTAAAGAATAATATAAAATTTTCTTTAAAAAGAGTTATTCTTCTTTATAAATAACTATAAGATTAAAAGGCTTTGTAGCTCCAATCACGTATTCATTTAAAAAGAAAATGCTGACGTGGCACTTTCCAACGGGCAGATCTAAATAATCTGTGCTAGCCGGTGTAACTTTTATTTATAGTTTTATGTTGAACATAGACATGAAGTAGTTTCTAAGTAGGCAAGTTCCTTAGCTGAACTTCCAGAAAGAATAATTGGTGGAGAACGAATCTCTCGTTTAGAATATATAAATATTTACTTATTACTACGGTACTTAATGTGGTTTTTCATATTTTTTTTTCTATAGATGATTAATTATTGAGTAAAGAAGGCCTTTGCCGGCCCGTCTTTTAAAATTTAGAACGACGTTACAGATAAAATGCTGAGGTCGCTGTTCGTGGCTTTGGCCGTATCGGCCGTATTCGCTGGTGTGCCGACTCCCGAGGAAACTAAGCGACTTATGGATAAGCTCTCAGAGAAGGAGCACTTCAAAAATGAGCACCATAACAAACAGTACGATCACGACGCGTTCCTCGGTGAAGATCAGGCGAAGACTTTCGATCAGCTGCCGCCGGAGGAGAGTAAGCGGAGACTGGGGTAACTCTCGTTTACTTATGTACAACCAATGAGTTTTGTTTACACAAAGGACTTTTAGCGAGTGTACACTCTACGTATGTAACATAGCGTGCAGTTGCCAGCCACCACTAATATTATTGTGCATTGTTTTATTGACGTGTTTTGCATATTAACTTTTCTATAATTAATATAATATATACATATAATTGTCCACGGGCAACATGGCGACAGTGCCTGCAATCGCCATGCTGACATGGTGTTACTATAGGCACCACATGAATGTTGCTGCGCGCTGTGCCGGTGAGCTCCATTGCCGTGGGTCACCAAGTGGTGCTGACACATTGTATGTACCTACTTTCAATTGTCACATTTAGACATTGTTGGATGTGATATAAATGAATACATTCTTTCAGAGTTGATATTAGAATAGAGTACTTGTTAATATTTTTTTATTTATTGCAATGTTGTATGCAATCTCAAAATCTGCATATTTGTTAAATGCATTTGATGATATATGACATGCTAATATAAGTTGGTACACACACACACCTACAGCTAACAGACAATTCAAAACATTTTGTATGTTAGTTCTGGGTAATATTCTAAATGGATGCACCAATTTTGACAGGACTCATTGAAAGAGTAAATTTTATGAGTCACTTCTAACTTAGGCTATTCACATTTTAGAAAAACAATTGTGAATTCAAAATCCATTAAACTAATGAGCGAGTACTACGTGTGATTGTTAGTGTACTAACTTCAAATACTCAACAGCACAGTCAGGCTCGTGGCCAGCTCAGAGCCGTTCGGAGTCTTCCCCTGGGCATGGCCCTCCCTCGCGGTGCGCCACCCTCCTAACTGTAAAATACCTACTTCGAGGGGTAATATTTCTAAATAAAGACAGCATTGTTCACATTCCTAATCAATTATATTAAAATAAATATTTTAGTTGTTATGGTAATGAAATTCTGTAAACAGGCGGCGCAAGTAACTTAATGCAAGTGTTCGATAAAGAAAACATTTTTAGTTGCTATGTTAACGAAATTTTGGCCAGCAATATAGGCTGAGCAAATACATTGACGGAAGCGTTAGTGACGCGCGCAGTGAGTCAGTGAGGCGCGAGGCCGCGTTATCTCGCGCGGGGCCGCGGGGGCGCCGGGCCGCCGACCCCGCTCACGTGCCTCCGAACATTCCAGATTGATCGTGGACAAGATCGACGGTGACAAGGACGGCTACGTGACGCTCGTGGAGCTCAAGGACTGGATCAAGTACACGCAGCAGCGCTACATCACGGAGGACGTGGAGCGCCACTGGCGCCAGCACAACCCCGGCGGCGACGAGCTGCTGCCGTGGGAGGTAATACACCGCCAGGGGAGAGGGCCCGCTGCACTCGCATTGGTTTAGTCGATATTGTTGAATACAATCTATATCGAGTACGTATGTGGGGTGATGGCGGAGGACGCTGCGGCGGCGACTAGCGACACTACCGACCCGTGTGTCTGTGGGCGTCGCAGCAGACGACGCAGAGCCAACATGTGCCGGGGCCGCACCGGGCGGTCAGTTACATACACGAAGGGAGCAGGACCGGTGATAAAACTACTGGAAATAACTTTTGCAATATATTATACATATTGCAAAAGTTATTGGTAAGAGGGAGTACGCACTATACATATACAAGGTGGAGACGACCATACGACAATAATTTTAATCTAGTGTATCTGATGACTTGCCCAGCCTGTATACAAACTTTGAATACAATATGTCGTATAGTTTGGCCGCAGCACATTACTTTGTATTATTAACAATTTCCACACTCTGTATAAAAATTAAAATTATTCGCCTATCAATGAGCTCCCGCGCCGCATCGGTATAAACTAATACGAAACTAGTACCTACATATCGCCATGTTTACCAGTTCAAGTCTTCCCCAAACGTAATACAAATCAATGCATATTATACCTTATTCCTAAATCTTAAGATCCATACATATAAACCGTGTCATCAGACTTAGATGAGAAATTTAAAACTACCTAATGCGGCTTAATGAAAGAAGACCTCGGTCTCATGTTCAAAACTATTATAATAGGTCTGTAGGTCAGTGTGCCATCGTGATCCTGTGACGTGAATGTGCGTAATTAGACGCTTACTTTGTGTTAGAATAGTATTTCTTTCTCATTTACAATGCCTCGTTATAATTACACAGCTTCGGGTATACAGATATGATTTTAATTTATGGAGAATATCACGGAAATGCAGCTTTAACCATACGTACGTACCGAAAGAGATATGGAAACACACGTGTTTGTACTACCAATGGCCGGACTATTGTGCAAGCTGTCCAGAGGTTACGGGATAATCAATCCTTACTGCCTCATATGGATAGTGCTCCTTCGCGTGTAAGAGTCACCCTAGATGAACAAATTTTAAATTATTTTTCTCGCAAATTTGACTCAGGTTGATAATGTAGAGAACTTAAAAAAAGGAATTGTACGATCTTTCGACAAGTTAAAATACATCGCCGTCAATGGCGACCTGTTAACAAGAGTTCGAAATAATATTTTAAGACGTTATAATTTGTGCGTTCGGGTCCATGGCGCACATATCGAAAATTTAAGTTTAACGACCAAGTGAATTATTAAAGTTATCGTGATTATTTTAATAAAATAATCAAGTGAGAATGAATAGTATAGCGCCCAATGTATTTACCTACGTTTCGAAGTTGTAACATATGATACCACAAGGTCACTCGCCGCTTGCCGACCACAGGTTAGTGAACTAATATTTACAAACGGTGTTCTATTTTGTTTCAATATTTATGATAAAAAGTTTGTTTGAAAAAATTGTTTTTTAAATATGCATGCGAGGACTTTTTTAATAGTTTCAAAATACTCTTATACACTAGTATTGACGGTGTTTTCATTTATTGTCGTATTGACGTCTCCACTCTGTATATGTACGGTGATAATAAGTAATATACACTACACATGTAGGTACGCACCGCGCACGGGGCGACCACACACGATTGGGTGATGATGACGTCACGGGGGACGAGTGCAGGAAATTAATTATATATAGTACATTCATGTTTAGAATGTATTTTTACCTTTCAGTCGAGCGTTACTATTGATCGTTCATATTCGTTTAAAGTAATTGTTTGTACGTACATAAGTCAAATGATCGTCTTGGATAGTGCGATGACCTCGCTGTTGACATTATGGCGGGCCTCTCCGCCTCTGCGAACTTTGGTGGAAGACGATAACACATAAATCAATGTTACGTACTTTTTAATCATTAAACTTAAGCTTCATTAAACATTGAATTAACAGGCATAAATATTAAAATATTATAAGATCGCTTCATTATATTTTCACGTTCCCGCCAACATTTGATTGACTGTGTACCGCCTGTCTGGTGCCTCAACAAGGCGATGTATAGCCAGATACCGATGTGTACTGCGTGTAATACTGAACATTGGTTCACACCGAGTGCCACGGACAGGCCGCACACAGCCAACTGGAAGTGACGCGTCACATTTGTTACGTAGTAGTTGAACTGACCGTGTGCGCTCGTTGCAGACGTACCGGAAGAACGTGTACGGCTTCATGGACGACATGGAGCCCAAGGAGCTGCGCGCGCCCGACAGCGAGGGGCTCACGTACGCCAACCTGCTGAAGCGCGACCGCCGCCGCTGGACGTACGCCGGTAGGGAGCCGACGCACCCGGTGCGAGCCGCCTCGCCCCCGGCGCCGCCTCCCGCCTCACGCTCACTCGTCTCTCGTTCGCAGACGCCGATCAGAACGACGCGCTCAACCGGACCGAGTTCGCGGCGTTCCTGCACCCCGAGGACCACCCCGAGATGAGGGACGCGGTCGTGCTCGAGACGCTCGAGGACATCGACAAGGACGGCGACGGCAAGGTGTCGCTCGACGAGTACATCGGCGACATGTACCGCGCGGAGGAGGACGAGGCGGGCGCGGAGCCCGAGTGGGTGCGGCAGGAGCGCGAGCAGTTCGCGGCGCACCGCGACACCGACGGCGACGGGCTGATGGACGCGGACGAGGTTCGCGACTGGATCGCGCCCCCGCAGTTCGACCACGCGGAGGCCGAGGCGCGCCACCTCGTGTTCGAGGCGGACGCGGACGCCGACGAGCGCCTCACGCGCGACGAGGTGCTCCTCAAGTACGACCTGTTCGTCGGCTCGCAGGCGACCGACTTCGGCGAGGCGCTCGCCCGACACGACGAGTTCTAGCCGCCCGCACACCCCCCTAGCTAGTAGTGACCAGACCAAAGTTATACTCCACTCATACATAATGCGTATTGTTGTAAGTTTACAGTAAGTGTGTCGGCCGAGGGCCGAGGCCTGCGATAGCCACCCGCGTCGCTTGTTGTACGTACAAATAAAATATTTTACATAAACGTAGTTTTCCTTCGTGTCGCGCGTCGACCGCCCTACCATTTTCTGTGTGGTGACGGAGTAAGAATACTATTCACCACCCCATATCTTACCCGTGGGTGATCGTACGAGACGACTGAGGGATATGAAACGCATATAACATCTATGCGAGAGAAGGAAAACTCAAAACAAAACCCTATACCAACACATCTGACCAGCGCGGTATAGTCGGTTAATTTCCCTCCCATAACGGAGGAGGCCCGAGCCCAACAGTGGGACATTATGGGCTGTGATGATGATGACATATCACACATCTTTGTTATTCAAAATTAAAAAACAAGCTTAATTATGACGATGTGAACAACGCACTGTCTAATGTTGTTCATTGGTTCAACACAAATAACTTGGTTCTTAATGAGAATAAAACAAAGTGTATTAGATTGACCACACCTAATGTGAGACAAGTGGGCACCAATGTTCAAATGAATGGTGTGGCCCTGGACCGTGTCGAGTCAACCGTTTGTTAGGTATCACTACAGATGCTAGACTCCAATGGGGCCTTCATATTGATAAATTGTCGAGCTGGCTTAACTCAGCGGGTTATGCGGTCAAAAAAATTGGAGTATTGACCAATATTGAAACAGCTAGAATAGTTTATTTCGCTTATTTTCATAGTCATGTCATACGGCATGTTACTGTGGGGATACTGCGGGGATCTGAGTAGTGTCTTTGTTCTCCAAAAAAGGGCTGTTCGCGCAATTTATAAACTAGGCCCAAGAGTTTCACTTCGAGAAAAATTTAAAGAAGTAAATATTCTGCCTGTTGTATCGCAATATATTTACGAAAACGTATTGTATGTAAAAAGAAATATCAATAATTTTTACAGGTATTGTGACATTCGTTGTGTTAATACTCGGAATAGGGACAAAGTGACTCGTCTCGAAAAAATTAATAGGTCATTTATGGGGCAATGTAAACGCTTCTATAATACAGACATACATATCATCACGCCATATCCCTTGCAGGGTAGGCAGAGAGAACAGAGCGCCAGAGAATTCTATCTCTGCATACTTCACTCGCTTCCTCAACATTCATAATTCTCTTCATACACGCTCGCCGGTTTCGAAGACTCTTGACTCCACCTTCCTTCAGTACATGACCGATCTGGTCTAGGTAGGATAGTCTCGGTCTCCCTCGGTACCTACATCCTTCCACTTTCGCATTGTATATCTTCTTATCCAGGCGTTCGTTCGGCATTCTTTCCACATGTCCGAACCATCGGAGCATTCCCTTTCGCATCTTTACACCAATACTCTGTTTCATACCTACTCGCTCTCTTACGTTGTCGTTACGAATGCGGTCGGTCAGCCTAACTCCACAGATTTTCCGCAGAGTTCGCATTTCGACCGCATTAATTTTACTTTCATACTCTTTTCTGTATACCCAACTCTCGCTTCCATACAGTAATGTTGGGACAAGCACTGCGTTATGTATTGCTACACGTGCCTTCTGGCTGAGGTGGTGGCTGCCGAGAAGTTGCCCCAACGCTCCGTTCACTCTATTTCCCTAATATTCTTCTATAATAAACTGCCAAAAGATATCCGAGACATGCCTGTGAATAAATTTAAAAGGGCTGTCAAGAACAGACTCTGTAAGAAAGGTAATTATAAAATCTCGGATTATATAAGCGACCCTACAGACTGGCTGTGAGCAGCTCCTCATTCAGCAATTACCTTGTCTTTGTAAACTGTTTCTTTTTTGTTTTTTAATGATTTTACATACCTGTGAAGCGTAGCGTGTTTTGCCTAACGAATTTTGACTTTGGTTAGCGTACTTGATGAACTATTTAATTCTAGTCTAATTCTAATTATGTATTAATTTTTATAAAATATAATTACAATGTATGCTAGAAATCCACTAACACGATTTGAAGTCGGTGCCAAGCTTAAATTAACAAAAAACAATAAGCTTAATGATTGTATATCATTCACAGGGTGAAAAATTAAATAAGATCAGCCAAAAACCATACTTAAACACTAAAAACCGAAAATTAAGATGAACTATTTAATTCAAACGATAATATTTTAAACGAACCTATACAATATTAATGTTCTTACCAATCAAGCTACACATCGACGGCGGCAAGCGAAGACGTCGTACTTAGTCCACTAAAACGAAAATGTTCACCAAAGCCAAAAAACTGTTTCACTTTTTAAAAAAAAAATCATAACTGGCGTATTTTTTAACGTAGACCCACGATTTTTGGAAATTAGATTTATTATTTTTTTCTAAATATAATTTTTACTCTCAAATCTCATTCTAACAATTATTTATCAAAATTTTGTTGACTGCGACATATTGAACTATTTTTACAGAATGTTAAAACGCTGTAATTGCACTATTGAGTTGTATGGAGCGGGGTCAAATGCATTTTTTTACGGAAAACGAAAACGTGGTAATCAACATTATTTGAACTAAACTGTATGTTGTAAACGTAGTTATTCCATGAAACTAATATCTTAGAATAGGTGTAAACTAAAATAATTGCTTATTTGGGGTAAGACAAAATGTATTGCACGTAAAGCGATTTAAAGGACCTGCCCGAGATTGGCCCCGGATGTACGAAAACACCTATAGTTCATCTAATCTAAGAAGTGCATTTGGACGTTTCGCATTTTTTAATACACAATAACTTTGGTCAAACGTATACACATGATTGCAAACAATAAACAATTTGGCTTTCGCAAGGGTAGGTCTACTGAGGATGCAGCCATATCACTAGCAAACAATGTGTCTGCACTAACAGAAAGTGGCGAACACTGTGTGGGCATATTTCTAGATCTGGCCAAAGCCTTCGATACCGTGTCCGCCGATCTTCTCTTGCGCAAAATGGAAGCATCAGGAATAAGAGGAATAGCATTGAACTGGTTTCGAAGCTACCTCACCAATCGGAAACAATATGTCAAAGTTGATGACCTGAAGAGCGAACTGCTTCCTATCAGCTTTGGAGTTCCGCAGGGAAGTATACTCGGACCTACTTTGTTCAATCTCTACATAAACGACTTGCTGCAGCTTCCACTAACCAATGGTCAAACAATATCTTACGCTGACGACACAGTAATCATCTTCCATGCTAAGTCCTGGGAAAAAACTTACTACTACGCAGAAACTGGACTAATGACTATAGCTGATACCCTAAATAAAAACCTCCTGACTCTAAATGTAAATAAAACCAAAATCATCAGCTTTTACAAAACTGCAAGATCCAAACCACCGCATCAACTCTCTCTCAAATACCACACATGCTCGCAGGAAAACACTCTTAGCAATCGATGCCACTGCGTGACTATAGATCAAACAGACTCTGTCACTTATCTTGGCATCACCATCGACAGCAACCTGTCCTTCAAAACCCATATACGTTTACTTTCCAGCCGCACTCGGAAACTGATCTACGTTGCAAAGTCACTGCGGGACTGTACACCTCTATCCACCCTCCGTATTGTCTATTTCGCGTTATGCCAATCAATACTACAATACGGAATTGCTTTATGGGGTGGCGCCGCGAAAACTGTCCTAATGGAGCTAGAGAGAGCTCAAAGGGCTGTGATTAAAATAATATTAAGAATACCTTTTCGACACCCCACTGATCTAGTATACCAAAAATTTGCAGTGTTACGGGTCAGACAGCTATTTATTTTAAAAGCCACGCTTCACGCGCACAAATCCTCGAAGAGTCAATCTGACTACCAGGCAACAACCAAGAGAAGGATATTCAGGATCCCCTGTCCGCGAGCCGACTCTCTCCTTGCGAGGCGATGCCCAACCTTCTCGCACCCCCATATCTATAATGCGGTCCTCAAGCACTGTAATCTTAAAAATCTCTCTCTATTTTCATGTAAGTCCACTGTAAAAAAATGGTTACTTTCGCTCTCATATGACTTCACTGAAATGATCGTCAATGCTAGCAAGTAATGGCATAGACGCAGACGCAAATTCACACACACGCTCACTCACGGACACGTATACACACACACATACACACACAACCTGCCTGCACACCCTTACTGTTAATATCACTTCTTTTTTTTTTTAGTTACTTTTTATATTATTCTATTACATTTCACATTTGTAATCTTAGCGTCCTGGCTCCTGAGATACAGGCACTAGCCTAGTTCAGGAACTATTGTAATCCATATTATGTATATTATGTGTTATTGATTAAATAAACGATTGAAAAAAAAAAAAAAAAAAAAAAAAAAAAAAAAAAAATTGAAATTTTAAAGAAATATTAAGTTATTTACATAATTAACGTTGCGAGTGAGTTACTTGTACAATAATGTAATGTTAAAACTTGTAAAACTAATTTAAAATTAAAATAACATTGTAAATAGTAATTATTATGGACGATCTTACAATTTCACGTCATAACGTTCTAAACAGTAGTGCTTGACAACTTCCAATTCGCGAATATCTAAATAATCGGTAAAAATATTAGATTAATATATTTAATCGAATATAGATTTTGACAGAGATGTACGTTTCGACAATTTTATTGATAAGGATATAATTATGAATGTTCGCGACGGTGATACTTCAAGTAATACTAATGATTCTGAACAAATAGCTATTTTCAAATCCAGTTTTTGTTTTTACTGAACCTAATCCTACCAAATATGATGAATAGATTTTATGATGAAATAATTTTTGACAGAATATTAGCCAGTTTGGTAGTCATTTGGAGGACAAAGCCAAATTGGCAAGCAAAAAGTTAGACGTGCTGAGCAGAGCTAGGCGGTCCTTGGCGCCGAGACAGCGTCTGGTGCTATACTCTCGCTCACGGACAGACGGGAGTGGCGGAGAGACTGGGTCTCTCTTTGTACTCTACCGGCTCTTTTACGGTGAGTGTTCTAAAGAACTGTTTGACGTGGTACCATCGTCACCACTTTACCACCGCACCACTCGACACCGTAGCAGGGTTCGCTCATTTCACCTGAACTTACCCTGTTCCTCGACTGTACGTTTTCAGAGATCATTTCTCCCACGTACGTGCAAGATCTGGAATGAACTACCTGCTGCCGTGTTTCCAGAGCGTTATGACATGTCCTTCTTCAAACGAGGTTTAAGAGCATTTTCTTCAATATAGATAATGGCCTAGTTGTACCCCTGGTATTACAGATTCATGTGCAGCAGTATCACTTACCATCAGATGTGCTGCTTGCTTGTTTGCCACCATGGGCAATAAAAAATGTGTCATAAAAATATTAATAGTAATTTTTTTATTATCATAATATACTCACAACATCGTACTCGTACTACCAGTAATACATGCAAGAACAAGTGTCCTTGCTGCCATAAATAGGTAGTATTTATTGAAATGACTTACGAAAATAAGTACCTCTTTACGAAAATATTGCCATCTTATTATGCATTACAACAAAAAATAAGAATATAAAGTACATACTTTAGTTTTACGTAATTGCACCCACTGTTTGCAACTATAGAATCACTGACAACATTTACTTCCACCCACTTAGATCCTCGATGCCTACTGGGCAGCAAATAGAGCGACAACGCAATCAACAAACGATGCCACTGCGGCTTCGTTTAGCGGCGGTAAATCGATGAAGTTTAAATCTGCATCACTATTAAAATGGTGTATAGCTGTGTACTTTAAATAAGATAATCTAAATGTCATAAATTCCAGAGTGCATTGTACAGAAACCTTACCAAGAGTAGTAAAAGACTCGATTCCTGGTACCACTGCCCGCTAAAACGTCGTTAATGAGCAAAAATCTCTTTTTATGGAAAGCGAATTGCTGTAGTCGACATACATACATATCATCACGCCATATCGATATCGCAGAGAGAACAGAGTGCCAGAGAACTCTATCTCTGCATACTTCACTCGCTTCCTCAACATTCATAGGTAGGTTAGTCTCGGTCTCCCTCGGTACCTCCATCCTTCCACTTTCGCATTGTATATCTTCTTAACCAGACATTCGTTCGGCATTCTTTCCACATGTCCGAACCATCGGAGCATTCCCTTTCGCATCTTTACACCAATACTCTCTTTCATACCTACTCGCTCTCTTACATCGTCGTTACGAATGCGGTCGGTCAGCCTAACTCCACAGATTTTCCGCAGAGATCGCATTTCGACCGCATTAATTTTACTTTCATACTCTTATCTGCATACCCAACTCTCGCTTCCATACAGTAATGTTGGGACAAGCACTGCGTTATGTATTGCTACACGTGCCTTCTGGCTGAGGTGGTGGCTGACGAGAAGTTGCCCCAACGCTCCGTTCACTCTATTTCCCGCATTCACTCTTCGCTCTATATCAGTGGTGTACCTTCCATCTCGGCTAAATCCACATCCAAGATATACAAATTCATCCACTTGCTCTACATCATTACCTATTGTTACTCTTACATCTGTTCTGGCTTCATCTCTTTCAAAGACCATTATTTTGGTTTTGCTCACATTCACGCGTAGACCCCTTTTCTTACAATCTTCTGTCATTGTGTCGACTAGGGTCTGCAGGTCAGTCGCTGACTGTGCCAGCAGGACTGCATCATCTGCATAAAGCAGAGCAGTGACCACTGAGTCGCCCATCTGGACACCCACATTCATATCGTTCAACCTTTGGAGACATTTATCCAGATACATGATAAACAGCCTGGCTGACAGAACGCAACCCTGCTTAACGCCGATATTGACGTCAAACCAAGGCGACATTCCATCATCCAGCCGCACACAAGCTCTACAGCCCATGTAACTGGACTGCACAGCCTGTAGCAGTTTACCGTTAATACCATACTCCGGTAAAATGTCCCAAAGTTCCTTTCGTACAACCGTGTCAAATGCTCTCTCCAGATCCACAAAACTGCAGAAAATCCTCTGGCCTAGAGCCAGATGCTTCTCCACAATGTTGCGCAGAGAGAACACTTGATCCATGCATCCCCTTCCACTCCTGAAACCTCCTTGTGTCTCACACAGTAAACCATCGGACACCATCCTTATTCTCCTTTCAATAATTTAACAACATAGTACAAGTTATTACTACTTTTTTTTGTAACGTACAGCGTTTTTGAATGCAGGCATTTAAGTTTAAACCCGTTTTTTTTAAATGTTAATTTCATAACTATTCATCATAGAATCCGATTAAGCATATTAAATGCTAAATTTCAGTAATTTAAATATTCATCATAAAATTATGTAACCCGGACCATTTGATTCGATTTTTTTTTTCTGATTCGAACAGTGCAATAAAATTTTTTTTTTGTACTTTGTGAACTACGACGTTGTCGCTTTCCGCCGTCGATATATGTATTTACAAATTATAATATTTATTTACAAACTTATAATATGACAATTCTTGTCTAATTCTAATTATGTATAATTTTTTATAAAATATAATTATAGTGCATTTTTTTTTTTAGGTGTGGGTTATGGTCGGCCCTCTTCTCGCACCACTCCGTCCGGGGCGACAGAGGGGCGTACGCATGCAAACCCGTAACCCACCCACGAACCTCGCCTATGTCGTTGGACCGGCCACTGGAGCAGCGTGAACTTGTCGTCAGTGGCCAGCCCGACGGAATACCCCCTGAGAGGTACCCTCCCTTTGAGCGACGTCCCCCCCTCCCCCCGGGCGGACGTCGTTCCCTCCTCGCGCGGTCAGCCTCTCGGCGGGTGACGGACTAATTCCCCGGTCCAGTCACCCGCGGCCTCGGCTAGGGCGGCATCAGGCGCAGGTAATCGCGCCTACGCCGTCCCAGTCGCCGGCGGCGGCTCGCGTTGTTGAGGAGACGCTCCTCGCGCACGCGCTCCGCCGCCTACTTCCGCGAGACTACTGCCTCACAGAAGGCTGCGACCGCGTCTCAGTTCCTGACGCTGTCGAGCATCGATCGAGCCCTGGCGATGGTCGGCAGCGTCAGGTCGGCACCGATGATTGCGACGAGTTCACGGCGCTGCTCTGCCCAAGCGGCACACGCCTCGAGCGTATGCTGCGCCGTATCCTCGTCGCAATCGCAGTGGTGGCAGGACGGTGTACTCTCCCTCCTGACGACCGTGTACAGGTATTTGGCGAAGCATCCATGCCCCGTCAAAACCTGCACCAGTCGGAAGGAGAGCACCCCGTGTCGTCGTTCCACCCACTGCATCAGCACCGGCCGGAAGGCCTCCACAGTCCGCACACCGAACCGAGGCCTCTCCAGCCGGACTGCCCAACGAGCAATGACGTCTCGGCGGGCGTCGACACGCCAGGCGGTGAGCTCCCTCAGTGAGACCACACCGCCCCCCGCTCGCACCCCCGACACCCGCCGATACAAATCGGCGAGCATTGCCGCCTCCAGGTCCCACGGGGGAGTCCCGGCCAACAGGCACGCTGCCTCCGTCGCCACCGTGCGGTACCCGCGTACGGCCCTGACCGCCATGGCCCTCTGTGGTCGCCACAGAAGAGCCCTGAGTCGGACGGTCAGGGATCCCGCCCACACCGGTGCGCCGTACAGGGCCATCGACCGGACGACCACCGAGTACAGCTTTCGGCACGTAGCGCTCGGTCCGCCCACGTTCGGCATAAGTCACGAAAGTGCGGACGCTGCGCCGACGAGCCGCGGAGCGAGCCTGCGGAAATGCTCCCGAAACCACCAATGCCCGTCGAGCACCAGGCCCAAATACCTCATATGGGCCCGGATGCTGATGTCAACTGAATTGACGGTGATCGAAACGCCGATGGGAGGACTCATGCGGGGCCCATGGAACAGGAGGGCCTCCGTCTTGTCCAGGGCCACCCTCAACCCCAGCGCCTCGATCCGCCTGACGATCTCTTCGGTGCCGAGAGTTGCTAGGCTTGCCGCCTCCTCCAGCGTTCCACCGCGGGCTGTGACGAGCGTGTCATTGGCGTAACAGATTACGCCCAGCCCGGGTGGGAGGCTCCCTCTCAACGCCCAGTCGTAGCCGATGTTCCACAGGGTGGGTCCGAGGACCGACCCCTGTGGGACACCGCACGTCATGGGCGTTCGCGCAACGTCCCCTACTCGGTTGGTGTAGAGGACACTGCGCCCCTCCAAATAGTCTGCCACTAGCCGTCTCAGGTAAACTGGCACTCCATGGTATCGAAGCGCCTCCCTGATGCAGCTAAATGGCAGACTATTGAATGCGTTGGCAATGTCCAGGGACACCACCGACAGCACTCCTCCGCCGATAATTATAGTGTATGCTAGAAATCCACTAACATGAATTGAAGTCGGTGCCAAGCTTAAATTAACAAAAAACAATAAGCTTAATGATATACTCACAGGGTGAAAAGTTAATAAAACCAAATTATCAAAAAAAACTTGTCACCTTCGTTGTGACCAAATTGAAACAGGCTAGTTACCTGATTTGGTTTTTATAAAATTTGATGACGACACTATTGGCACAAAAGTGAAAGACAGTGACGGGTTAGTTGCCATAGTGCCTGTGTCAACCATATATCAGGCAACGAAAGGTTATGGGATGATTTACAACTTGACACTGGCACCAATAGCTCGTATATGTAGCTGATTGCCAATATATAAGAAGAAGAAGGTTATGGGATATTAAACGGAAAATGCTTCCGCTAATCCTCTGTTGGGCGGTTACGATATATAAACTCCAGGGTACTTTACAAAGCCTTAAACAAAGCTGTCATTGATTTCTGCATAAATAAAATTGCCAATGATCAGTTTTATGTTGCATTGAGTTGTGTAAAGACTCTAGGGAGACAGCTTTTCGCGACTTATAGTCGTTAAAATATAGCATGATCTCTGTGACAGTTCTCACTAGTGCCGCACGCTTGCGATGCAATGTCTGTATTTTTGTCGATATAATTCCTTATTTTTAAAGTTATTTGCTACTGCAATTGAAAAACAATGTATGAAAATCTTAATGAATTTCAATCAAATGGATGGATGAATCGATTATAAATTTAAAACAATCTATGAAAATTTTATTAAATTTAAATTAATGGATTTTATTTAATTTAAACTAAAGTTGTTAATTAATTCTTTTTATTATTTGAAAGGAATACATCCCAAGTTCATCGTCACTATTATCATCATCGCTGGCGCATTCCTGTAGGTTGATGATGAGTTCTTGGTCACAGATTATTTAATGAATAATCATGTTTATTTTATAAAATAAATTATCATTTTAATATAAAAGAAATGGTCTTATTAATGCTATAACTGATGTCTGAATATTAAATTAACGCAATTTACTTATTTTATAGAGTTACCATGTGGTTTATACAGCTAATGTATTGGTTTTACTTGTTTTATAAATAATTAATAAGAATGTTATCGATTTACGTTTATCGATTGTCCCATCTCTATCTTATTCTCAGTCCAGTACGACTTTGTACTTGCGTTAGCATCATATTTTTATGAAATGGTTAGTAAGTATTTTAAAACATATGATTTACAATTTCCGTGTGGTGACGGAGTAAGAATACTATTCACCGCCCATATCTTACCTGTGGGTGATCGTACGAGACGACTAAGGGATATAAAACGCATATAACATCTATGCGAGAGAAGGAAAACTCGAAACAAAACCCAATATCAACACGTCTGACCAGCGCGGTTTAGTAGGTTAATTTCCCTCCCATTACGGAGCAGGCCCGAGCCCAATAGTGGGACATTTATAGGCTGTGATGATGATGAGGTACAAGTTTTGTTGTAAATATATAAACTTTTTTTATTCATAATTCAGTTGAGATATAACTGGCACGTAAAGAATGAAAATATAGGCGATATAAAATAAAATTATAAACATGACGCGTATTCATAATTACTTCATCGGTTTTGTCGCTATCTGTCACAGAGATCATGCTATATTTTAAGGATTTATAGTGACTAATAAACTACTCAAAAGACTATACCAGGAGAAAGAGTAAGCGAAATAATAAGACGGTTCTAAATAGGTACGTATTTAAATTAGCAAATTTTGATACAATTATCCAATACGGCTGGACAGCGTTTAAAAAACTTAAGAGGATCTTCTCACCCAACATATCTCAGTGTTTGAACGCACAAGTCTATGACCAGTGATAATTTATGACATGAAAATGTGGTCCCTAAATGTGGGTCTCGTAACAAAACTCAAAGCCGCTCAGCGTACTATGGCGCGCGGTATGCTCGCTTGTTTCTGTGCGAGATAGGATTCGAAATACGCTCATCCATAGAATAACGGGTGTAATCGACATATCACGAGAAATTAGCACACTAAGAGGCAATGGGCAGGCTACATCGCTCGATGAACTGATAATTGCTGGAGAATAAAAGTTTGGCAATTTGTGGCGAAATATGAGAGAAGCTTAAGTCCAGATGATGATACAAATTAACAACAAAATCCGATTACGAAATGAAAAATGATGTCGCAAGCGGGATTCGAACCCGCGCCTATTGGGATTCCGGCCCAATCGTGCTGCCACTGCACCACCGCGACTAATTGTAGGACATGCAAATTTCATTCCGTATTATATTTACGTCTTAAGGTGACGGTATGCTATCTACCCGACAATGTTTACACATTGTTATAGGCTTAATACTTCAAACTTTACAGTTAGAATTGTATTAAACGATGACACAACCTTGTTATTTAAATTACTGAAGTGTAGCATTTAATATGCTTAATTATTTATAAAATCCGATTACGAAATGAAATAAATTTCGTAATCGGATTTTATAAATAATTAAGCATATTAAATGCTATACTTCAGTAATTTAAAAATTAACAACAGTTCGACTTTGAGAAAGGTGAATTGAAAAAGCTCCATCCTTCCAGCTTAGTATGTTATTTTCTACCTACGTAACAAAGATTACTATATCGGCAACATAAAGAATTACCTAACTCCTAATCGTTATGGAGTAGTACCTTACATTATCAGCTTACGTGATTAACTTGAAAGAATACAGCTAAAGGTCTATGCGTGCGTATGATATTGAAAGAATTATCCTCCAACTACTAACCGTTAAGGAAATGTACCGTCCATCACCAGCTCACCTAAATGAGATCATCACTGCCAGATGCAAATATTTGAATAGCTTTTGAAAATATATAAGACTAGTAATATGTGCCTATAAAATTTGAGGGTTGCCCTCGATTTCCATGACTTCCCATCATCAGATCATGACTTGGTGACAATGGGACCACCTCTGGAGTATACCCTTTTGAATGAACAAAGAATTTTGAAAATCGACCCACAATTGACAGAAATATCGCTGAACATACATAAAAAAAATACATGCAATGAAACAGAACCTCCTCCTTTTTTGAAGTCGGTTAAAATATAAAACTAGGTTATGCGAGTTATAGGGGGACCTATTCGTAGTACACCTGTCCATGTGATGGAACGTGAATTGTACCTGCCACCACCACCACCTTGTTATCTTAATAATTATAATCTGTCGGTATAATATAAAATAAAACGTTATAATGAATGCGGCTGCATTCAAGGAACGGTTTCAGGATGTGTTGCTACCGCAACGTCGTTGGTTAGGTTAGGTTAGGTTTTTTTTTTTTTTTTTTTTCTCCATTCCCTAACATAATCAGGGGTTTTCTTTATCTTTTTTATCTATTCATGCTTTCTTTATTTTCTTTTCTAGGTCTAGCATTGCTTTTTTATTTTGTTGCTAGACAGTATTCTTTTTTACATTAATCTGTATACATGCATATTACAGTACATTTCATTGCACTTGTTGCGATGCAGTATTCGCCACAATTGCGGGGAGTCCGTTTCTACTCAGTATAGCAGCAACTCAGGGTTAGGGCTGCTCAATAAAACCTACCTAATTCGTGATGTCTCGACGCAACCGTCTGAGCCCCATGATTGCCCGCGTCCAGAGTCTGGGTCAACTCTGCAGCACGCACCTCAGCCGTCTTTAACAGATGCGCTCACTGAATCCGCTATTCTTATAGCTTCAAAAAAAAAAAAAAAAGAAATGGTCCTTTAGGATTCTCGCCGTTTTGGATTGCACTTATTGGTCGCAGAAGAAGAAATACCATTTGAGGCTCTTCAGTGTGGACTTCAGCAGTGCAAATATTCATCTCATCATCCCGAAGAGAATTTTGCGTAGCATCTGCACCCGCCACGACAGAAATTGCATAGAGGTCACAACTGTGCGGACTTTGAACTTTGCGAGTCACCTCATTAATTACGGACATATAAAGGATAACAAAAATATGAACATCGGATGGATGGATATACATTTGTGAGTTCGTTCCAATTTATTCCTTGATGTACCTTTCCTATTCTTCGTCTTACTTATCTTCATACATTTAAAATTGCCTTTATTTAGTGAGCTTTGCATATTTATTACTTAATCGTACAGATTCCATATTATTTAACCGCTTAATTTCTTAAATACACGCTTCTGACGAGCTATATTAATTTTTATATTTCAATTTGTGCATTTGCTAACTAATATCGCGCGATGCACTTGAGCATACTCGCTCGCTAGCAATTTACCGTTAGAAACAGCTGATCGACCGCACGCAGGTGTTCGCTAACCTTTTGTTCTCGCAACATTTTATTCTTATCGCTACTTTTTATATTTTTATAATATGGTAAGTACTTTACTTTTTTCTTTAACTTCACTATCTCATCAAGTATGGATAAATTAATTAAAAAACGCGGTTGCATCAAATCTAAACTAACTATTTTTGGTAATTATATAAATTTGCTTAAAAGTTCTAAAGAACTTAGCCATTTACAACGGTTACATTTAGAAAGCCGATTTAATAAATTCAATGCCTTATATGCTGATTTCGATCAATTACAGTGTGACATTGAGATGACCTCAGAGGATTTAGATGATGAATGTAAAGAGCGCGAACAATTTGAAAATTTATACCACAAGCTAGTGGCCGAAGCCCGGCACCTACTTGGTGAGCGACCTACTCAGCAGCGTGAGCTTCGCGATGTCTCCCTGACAAGTTTCGAGGATGCTCAAGCAGGTGGTTCTAAATATAGTTGCGTTAGATTGCCAAAGATTGAATTACCCACCTTTAAAGGTCACTATCAACACTGGCTTGAATATCGGGACACTTTTATTTCTCTAATACACTCGAGAACTGATATAGATGAAATTAATAAGTTGCATTATCTTCGTGCATCATTAAAAGACAGTGCTTTGCTAATTATTGATAGTTTAGATGTAAAGGGTGATAATTATGCGAACGCGTGGCGGTTGTTATGCAACAGGTATGACAACAAAAGGTTGCTTGTCACGTCAGGGAGACATCACGAAGCTCATCAGGCAGACAATCACGTCCAAGCCTTATTTAATGTTGACCAAATACAGAAGGAGTCTTCTCGAGCTATTCGCTATCTCATAGACATAACAAATAAAAATATACGTGCTTTGTCCACGTTAGACCAGCCTACCGAGCATTGGGACACCTTAATTATACATATGATGGCAGAGAAGCTCGATACCACTACTCGCAGGGAGTGGGAAACACATAGGAATACCCTCAGTGATCCTCCTTCACTTGAAGTATTTATAACATTTCTTAGCAACAGAGCAGATTTATTAGAAACACTACAGGAAAGTAAAATAATAAAGTTAAATAAACATGAAAACAAACTTAATTCTAATTTTCTTACAGATATAAAACAGAATCAATATGCTAATAATATAACTAAAAAATCTAATATTATTTATAAAAACCCTTTAAGTTGTCCCCTTAATGTGCAATCAAAATCATTTTTTATTTAATTGTGAATCTTTTAGGTCTCTTTCTGTTGATGATCGATTAAAAAAGGCCGAAGAGACTAAGGTCTGTCTTAACTCTTTACGGCCAGGTCACAAAGAGAAGAAATGTAATTTAGTTTCTTGCAAATATTGTAGGAAAAGACACAACACACTTTTACACTCACATACAGTAGAGGCTGCTGAGCCTACACTTCCCATAAATAACTTCGCCAACTCCACTCATCAGCTTACTCCTCCTCACGTCTTGCTGTCCACAGCGCGTGTGAAGGTGGTTGACAGCAAGGGCGACACGCACATTGCGAGGGTGTTGTTGGATAACGGTAGCACCGCCAACTTCATCACCTCCTCTTTATGTGATAAGCTCGGCTTGTCACGACGGAATGAGACTGCCACCGTGACAGGAATAAATAATAATACCGCAGTAAGTTCTCAAATATGTACTCTTACTTTAAAGTCACTTCATAACGGCTACAAAGCAATGCTAGACTGTCATGTCTTGCCTCAATTGACTAAAACTTTGCCGTCTTCACATATAAACATAAAAAATATTTCCATACCTTCGGGATTATGTTTAGCCGACTCTTTTTTAATGAACCCTCAATTATAGACATATTAGTCGGGGCTCACATATTCTGGTCGGTCTTAGGCAAAAATTCCATAGATTTAGGTAAGAATTTGCCTAAACTATACGAGACCAAATTGGGATGGTTGGTATCTGGGTATGTCGCCGGTCCTAACCAACGCAATTCCACTTCGATATGTAATTTTTTAAATCAGGAATCGAACCCAGACCTCTCACGTTTCTGGGACTTAGATACCATAGCAGCTAAGCATTCTTTATAGCCAGAAGAGCGTGAATGTGAACAGCATTTTTTAAGGAGTACTTCTCGTAATAATGATGGTCGATTTGTAGTATCTATGCCACTGAAAAAAGATCCCTCAGTCTTAGGTGAGTCTTACCATAAGGCAAAATATCGTTCCTTGTCATTGGAACGTAAATTTTCAAGAGACCCTGTCTTCAAAGGTATGTACATTGATTTTATGAAAGAATATGAACGTTTGGGTCATATGACTCAAAATATAAATTTTTCGCATAGTACTATTAAATCCGTCAGTTATTTTTCACCTCACCACGGTATTATCCGTGAGTCGAGCCTTACGACTAAGCTTCGTACAGTCTTCGATGCTTCCGCGATCACTTCCTCTGGTTTATCACTCAATGATATCCAGATGATCGGTCCAACTGTACAAAAAGATCTTTATTCTATTTTATTACGTTTCCTTCAGCATAAGTATGTCGTCACAGGAGATGTAGAAAAAATGTACAGAGCTATTGAACTTAATCCATCTCAACGCTCTCTTCAACAAATAATTTTTCGTTACAATTCAAACGAACCTTTAAAAACTTACACTTTAAATACTCTGACTTATGGCACGGCATCAGCACCATACTTAGCCACTAAGTGTTTAGTCAGTTTAGCAAATAGCGCGTCTAACAATGAGGTGAAACAGTCTATACAAAGAGATTTTTATGTAGATGATCATTTGGGGGGTTCCTCTACGCTATTTGAAACCATTACTTTGGTTACTTAACTTTTGCAATATGTACGATGGAGGAGGAATGCATATTGCTTCGACCCCAAGTAATTTGGATAAGAGCGGAAAATGATGATGGTTTATAATTTTGTTCTCAGCAAGCGCAGTGGACTATCACGGCATCCAGGGACGGATGCAGCCACAGGACGGCCGGATGTTATCGCCCATTGGAAGGTGGCGATTGAAGGAGTATGCTCTGGCAACATTAGCGTTACGGTTGAGTGGTTTCGTGGCGAAAACGGGTATAAATAGCGGTTACAGACGCGTAGACGGGATTCTGTTGTGATATCTAATCTGTGGTAGAAGTCTGTTAATAAGTTATATGTAGTAATAAATGTTTAAGTGTATATCTATGTCATTTGTTTGTTGAACTCTTATACAATTCAGTTAAAAAGTTTTATTCGAAACCGTGTTCATGAAATTCGGGAAAGCACGGAGGGGCACACGTGGGGTTACGTTGGGTCGAGAGACAATCCGGCGGAACTTGTTTCCCGCGGGGTGAAGGCTGATTCCATCAGTGGTAATACTCTGTGGTGGTCAGGCCCCTCATTTCTGTTACAACCTGACGATCAGTGGCCAAAAATGCCAAATATTAGCGGAAGGCATGATCTACCTGAATTAATTTCTTGTTCACTTACACTTAATAATACACCATGTAACTTAATAACTAACTTAATTAATAACACATCAAAACTTACACTCTTACAAAGATCAGTAGCATATTTACAAAGATTTATTTACAATTGTAGGAATGATGTAAAATTGAAAGGATATTTATCGCCATTAGAACTTAAAAATGCCATGAATTTAATTATATGTAAGGTTCAACTAGACATGTTTCCTGAAGAATATAACATTTTATCTGCGGGAAGAACACTGCCGACCAAAAATCGACTAACATGTTTATCTCCATTTCTAGATTCAAATAAAATTATTCGTGTTGGTGGCAGACTTAGTAATTCCCCATATAGTTATGATATTAAATATCCAATCTTAATATGTAGCAAGCATCATTTTAGTAAAATTTTATTTAATTATTTTCATGTAAAATATTTACACGCCGGCCCACAATTACTTTTAGCGAATGTTAGACAAATTTATTGGTCTTTAGGCGGTAGAAACCTATCTAAAGCTACTGTTAAAAAATGTGTAACATGTTGCAGATATAAAGCCGAAACCATTCAGCCTATCATGGGGCAATTACCTGCCTCTCGAACTAATTTAGAGTTTCCCTTCTTACACTGTTCTGTGGACTATGCGGGGCCAGTGATGATAGCAGACCGAAAGGAGAGAGGTTGTAAGCTCATTAAGTCTTATTTGGCCATCTTTATCTGCAATTCCGTAAAGGCCTGTCACATCGAGCTTGTCACGGCGCTATCGACAGAAGCATATATAGCTGCATTGAATCGGTTTGTCACGTCGCGGTAAACCTGCGAGTATCACTTCCGATAATGGCACTAACTTTGTTGGCACCTTTAATGAACTTACAAAATTTCTCTGCCAATCTGATCTTGAAGGTCACATTGCCCAACAAGGCATTGAATTTAAGTTCGTGCCAGCGTATTCCCCACATTTTAATGGGTTAGTGGAGGCCGCAGTTCGATCTACTAAACATCATTTGCATAGATTACTGCAACTGACTAATTTTACGTACGAGGAGTTAACCACTTGTCTTACGCAAATAGAGGCGGTTTTGAATTCCCGTCCCCTCACTCCGCTTTCCTCGGATCCTCTTGATTTTTCTCCACTTACTCCCGCTCATTTCTTGATTGGACGACCACTAATGTTTGTTCCACAGCCAGCAGTATCAACAGCTAACATCAATACCCTTAAACGCTATAAAAGGGTAGAGCTCATAAAGCAGCATTTCTGGCAACGATTTAGCTTGGAGTACGTTTCGCTGTTGCAGATGAAGACGAAATGGAAGTCTACAATTACAAACTTGAAACGTGGATCTCTTGTCCTTTTTTTCAAATTCAAATTCAAATTCTTTATTTGCTTAAAATAGGGTTTACATTGGTCTTACAAGCATTTCGAAAATAAATTCAATTTTATCGCCTATTTGGCCATTACATAATAGCATGCAAATTTATAATAATTCTTATGAACTATGCCTCATTCCATACTACTTACTCTTTATACTTTAAATATTGTTCGACTGAATAGAAGGCCTTTTCTAAAAGCCATATTTTTAATTTTCTCTTAAATATATTTATTGACAGTGCTTTCATGCTTTCTGGGATATTGTTATAGATATTTTTACACATGACATAACAATTTTTTTGCATTCGACAACTTTTTGGAACCCCTTCTAAAACTAAGCGATTTGGATTTCTCGTGTTACTTCTAATACATCCTGCTGACGTATATACACCTATATTTATTTTGGTGAATACTGCACATTCAAATATATATATACATGGCAATGTCAGTATTTTTAATTTTATAAAATAGGGCTGGCAGGACACATCGGGTGCAATCCCACACATCGAACGGATACACCTTTTTTGAGCAATAAATGCTTTAACTATGTCTGTTCCATTCCCCCACATCATTACGGCATATCTTAATATGGATTCCACATATGCAAAATACGCAGTCATAGCGGTATTTTTATTTGTCATTATTGATAATTTATATAAAGCAAAAGAAAATCTATTTATTTTATTAGTAACACTTTCTATATGTTCCTTCCAGTTTAGATGTGAGTTTAAAATGATCCCGAGAAATGTTGTTTTATTTGTATTTTGTAATAATTGTCCATCAATAGCTATATCTACATTATTCTGTTTAAAATTGTTAAAATTCATTAAATTTGTTTTAGAAAGATTAATTTGTAAATTATTATTATGTAACCAATTTATTATTAATGTCAATGTTTTGTGGATGTCATATTTATGTTGTTCTAATGTCAATTTATTTTCTGTAGTCACGATAATCGAAGCATCATCAGCAAACAGTATAGTTTTGTGTTTTATTTGATCCGGTAAATCATTTATATATAATAAAAATAGCAACGGACCAAGCACGCTACCTTGAGGCACGCCAGAATTGTTTATTAGACAATTTGATCGATATGTTTGTTGTATATTTTTATTATTTACTTGCGTCACTTCTACACACTGAACTCTGTTTTCCAGATATGATTGTAACCAGCTTAACGCAGGTCCTCTTATACCATTTTACCTTATAAAGGATAAGGCTCTTCCTCCTCTTCTGTGGTCATTGGGTAGAGTGACAGAGCTGTACCCAGGCAGTGATGGCATCGTTAGGGTAGCGGACATCAAAACGAAAGGAGGCGTAATTCGTAGAGCATATAATAATATATGTCCCCTTCCAGCATTTGAAGATTGAGATACTTCAACCCGGGGAGCATGTTGCGATGCAGTATTCGCCACAATTGCGGGGGTGCGGTCTACGCGGGGAGAACGCGCGCGGGCGCAGTATCGGCGCAGCGACGACCGGCACTCGCACTAAACGTTCACCGTAAACGGACCTATACTTACTATTATTTTATTATATTTTAATTCTGCATCAATTTGTAATAACAAATTAGAGAGAAATAAACCAGCCATAAGAAATACAGTCCACGTCTTATTTAAACGTCCACAGGACCCTAACAGCACTACTATCTATTATCTATACTTATGCTAAATTACATCTCTGCTTATTGTCTACTTTTCATTTTGTATTACATATATTACACTATATTTATATTTAACACTATATTTTTATTTATTTGGCGGGGAGATAGGCCTCGTTAGCATTGGGCTGCAACCTATCTAGGAGAAGGAAAACTCCGAAATATAACCCGAGGAGATAGGCCTCGTTAGCATTGGGCTGCAACCTATCTAGGAGAAGGAAAACTCCGAAATATAACCTGGGGAGATGAGCCTCATAAGCATTGCGCTGCAACTTATCTAGGAGAAGGAAAACTCCAAAATATAACCCCCGATCTAAGGTGTAAAGCGACCCGTGCTGAGGGATTCGCGGCCAGAGGGTAAGCTGGTCAAAAACGGAGGGTGCATGTGTTGGTGGTCACAGGGCACAGCGGTGATTCCACCTTGCCTCCACACAAGGGCTCTGTGGGGGTGGATCGTTTAATACCCTACTACTCGTGGGAACGCTATGGATTGTATAAAAAATTTTAAAAGTCCAAATGACGGCGATGCGGTTCGCAACCCTTCACGTCTCGATCCCAATGAGGGCGAAAAGCGGTCTACGGAGTGCCGTTTTGCCACGTTGAATGTAGGAGGAGGAATGAAAGAGAAATTAAATGAGGTATGTCAAATGATGGATGATAAAAAGATTGATATTCTTTGTGTGAATGAAACGAAGCGAAAGGGATCTGAGATAACTAGTCATGGACCTTATACGGCATACTGGTCCGGGGTACCAATGACTACTAGAGCCTGCCATGGAGTTGGTCTCCTTCTTTCTGCTCGAATGGCTCAATGTGTGAAAGAGTATGATTGTGTGAATGCTAGATTAGTATGGTTAAGAATGAAAGTGGGTCTGACCCGTATTTTTGTTGTAGGAGTATATGCTCCTGTAAACACGGGTTTGACTAAAAATAAATGTGAGCAGGATGGAAGAGAAAAGTTTTGGGAGGAACTAAGAGATGTTTTAAGATTATGCCAGTTAAATGAAAGGTTGATTTTGCTAGGTGATTTTAATGGATGGGTGGGAGTAGGCCGAAAAGGATTCGAAAACGTTTTAGGAAGGTTTGGTGATGAAAGTGTGAATGAAAATGGTCAAAGTCTGCTAGAGGTGTGCTTGGAATGGAACCTTTGTGTTACAAACACTATGTTTGAACACAAAAAGATCCATATGTATACACGCGAAGCAAAGAATGTAAGAAAGAGTATGATTGATTTTATAATAGTAGACGAAAGACTCAGAAACAAAGTTCTAGACACCAGGGTGTATCGCGGTACTGGTATCCATACAGACCACTTTCTAGTAATGACTAGAATAAGTGGTCTCATAAAAACGTGGCGAAACCGGATACATAACACGACAAGTGTACTAGAAAGGATAAAAGTAGAGAATTTGCAAGATGTGATTGTTAGAGAGAAGTATAAAAGTAAACTGACAGAAAAGTTGTATGGTTCGGTTAATATTAGTGATATGGAAGAATTATGGAAGACTTTTAAAGAAAATGTGGTAAATGTTGCTACAGAAACATGTGGCGTGACCAGAAGAAGGAAAGTAAATAAGATGAAGAATATATGGTGGGACAAAGATATGCAGAGTGCAGTTTGTGAGAAGAAGAAAGCCTGGATAGATTGGCTTGCTATCAGAGCCAGTGAGAGAATAGAGAAAGCAACGATTTATGATATAGACATAGCCAAAGAAGAGTACAAGAGAAGAAAAAGAGAAGTGAAAGAAATTGTCAGAAAAAAGAAAGAGGATCAGAAAGACGAGTATGATAGAAGATTATCGCAGGATTACCAATCTAACTTAAAGGTTTTCTGGAAATCCATAAGATCAGCTCGAGGTAAAGTTCAAAGTACAGAGCTTGCTTCGATCAGGGATAAGTATGGAAGGATAGTGAATAGAGAAGAATGTGTACTAGAGAGATGGAAGGAGTATTTTGAAAGCTTATTTGAAAGAGAAGAGCCACAAGATCTATCATTTGAGAGTGAAAGAGATCTTGAGGATGGAGAATGTATTACTATGGTGGAAATTATGAACGCACTGAAAGGTATGAAAGCGGGTAAATCTGCAGGATACGACAGGATTACAGTTGAGATGCTGACCGCTGGACAGGATATCATAGCTAACATGCTATACCAGCTCTTCAATCTCTGCTGGACTAATGGCCAAGTACCTGACGACTGGTGTAAGGCTGTAATTGTACCTTTGTACAAAGGGAAAGGTTCGCAGCAAGATTGTAGGAACTACAGGGGCATAAGCCTCCTTAGCATAGTCGGCAAACTGTATGCGAAAGTATTGATTGAAAGAGTAGTGAAAGTAACCGACAAGAAAATATGGGATGCACAAGCAGGTTTCCGAAAAGGTATGGGTTGTACGGATCAAGTCTTCTCCTTACGATGCATGACGCAGAAATTTTTGGCTAAAGGTCAGAAAATCTTTTGTGCATTCATTGATTTGGAGAAAGCTTATGACAAAGTGAGGAGGAATGAACTGTGGTCGGTACTGTCTATGTATGGGGTGGACAGCCATCTTATTCATGCGTTGAAATCCATCTATAAGGATTCCAGGGCGTGCGTAAGAATAAACGGAGCCTACACGGAGTGGTTTAATATCGATAAAGGTGTTAGACAGGGATGTGTAGCGTCCCCGTGGCTGTTTAACCTATTCATGGATAGCTGTTTGAAAGATCTGAAAAATAATGATTGTGGTTTACGAATGAATGAGTTACTTATCAAATGTCTTCTTTATGCTGATGATCAGGTATTACTTGCATCATCGGCAGAAGAATTGCAGGCGATGGTAACTACTATGCATGAAGCTTTTGAAAGAAAAGGTATGAAAGTAAATGTAAGTAAGACGAAAATTATGGTTTTTGAAAAGGATAAATGTATGACGGAATGTAAAATTTTTATAAATGGTGAGGAACTGGAACAGGTGAAAGAATTTTTATATTTGGGTGTTTTGTTTACTAGAGATGGTAAAAATGATGATAATGTTGAAAGAAGAGTAAATGCTGGTAATAGAGTGAATGGGGCACTATACACCTTTATGAAAAGCAGAAACGTGTCCAAAAAGGCACGTTTAGCTGTACATAGGGGAGTATTAGTACCTACTCTCATGTATGGTAGTGAAAGTTGGATTTGGCAGGGAAGACATGAAAGTAGAATAAATGCTGTTGAGATGAGAGCTCTTCGTAGTATGTGTGATGTAAGTATGAAAGATAAAATTAGGAATAGTGTTATAAGAGAGCGCTGTGGTGTGAATGAAGAAGTAGTGACAAAGATCAAAAAGAGTATGCTGAGGTGGTTTGGACATTTAGAAAGAATGAGTAACGAGAGGTTGACGAAGCAAATATATAAAGCAAGCGTGAATGGGACGAATACAAGAGGAAGACCACGTCATACTTTTCTGCACCAAGTTGGAGATGTGTTGACGAGAGGTCTTATTAAGAGTATGCGTAATCGTAGAGCATGCATGAAGACTATTATGAGTGTGAATGAAGCGATGGAAGTATGCCAGGATCGTGGTTTGTGGCAATCCGTAGTCTCTGCCTACCCCTCTGGGAAACAGGCGTGAGGCTATGTATGTATGTATGTATGTATTTATATTTAAATCATTTCCATGTATTATCTACAATTAATTACTTACATTGCATTTGGATTTATTATTATTAATTACGGTTCCTATTTTCTCTTATATTACTCTACGTCTTACTGTATCTATACATTTTGTACGTTATAATTTGTTATTCTACTTATCTTTGTATTGTATTACAGTTTAATTTTTCTTTTATTATGTTTTACTATATTACATTTTGCCAATTAAGTTCGTATTTTAATACATACATTATATTTACACTCTTTCCTATTATTTACTACATTATTTATTTACACTTATATTATACATCTAACTATCTATATACACTTTTTACATTATATTTTGTCATTCTACATTTCATTGTAGTGTATTACATTTTAAATTTTTCATCTATTATATTGTGCTACATTATTTTTACGGCTACTCTCTTCTTTTGCAATATTACGTATTATTTATTATATACTGCTTTTAGATGTGCTATGCTCCACAATGTACTGTTTTATGCAACGCTCTATTTATCGCTTTACTTGTATTTACATTTCACTCTTATGTTTTGTTTCTCGCTATTGCTATACGCGCCACTTCTAAGCAATATTGTAGGAACTTAGCTCTCTTTTGTGGGTCCTTAATGATTGTATGTATATTGTGTATATTTAGCGTAGTGTTAATGTTGTGTTCGAGTGTGTGTCTTTTTGTCATGTTCATTGGGCAGTGTAGTATGAGGTGCTCTATGGTCTCGTGCATGTCTGGTTCACAGATGCACGACGGGTTCTCTTTACACTTAAATCTGTTGAGGTAATCCGAGAACCCGCCGTGTCCCGTGAGGATCTGCGTTAGTTCACCTTTCATTTTGATTTTTATTATTATGCGGTAGGCCTCCACTGCATCCGGGAAAAAGATTTTTGTAACTTTGGCCACCGTGTCTGTCCGATATCTTTTATTCCATTCATCAAGAGACCTCTCACGGATCAATCTCTTGATGAACGAAATCGGGCACTTCGTCGTAGTTTGGCTTAGTTTTTGTATTTAGGGCTGCCTCTTTAGCGAGTGAATCAGCTCTTTCATTGCCCTGTATTCTCGCATGCGCCCTTATCCAGTAGAGGTTCACTATTTTGTTTTTGTTGTTGCTCTTCTCCAAAAATTCACGGGTCTGAACCGCTAGTGGGTGGGGTATATTATTATTTACAATAGAGTCCAGTGCCGCTCTTGAGTCGCTGATAATAGCGTAGCTTTGGCTTCTACCTTTCTCGGCGATTTCCGCTGCTCGGCACACCGCGTACAGCTCTGCCTGGTACACAGTGCAGTAAGGATGCAGCTTGAGTTTTTGGGTCTTTATCTACCCCACCTGTCCATATTGATAGGGAGGCCCCAACCTTCCCCTCAATTTTGCTTCCATCTGTGAATATCCTCACTGCGCTGTCCACCCGCTCCTCCAACTCCTCCTCATTTTCAATGACTTGGAGTTGCCTACGAATGTGCCGTGCCGGGTGCGGTCTCTTCGCGTAGTCTACCTGTCTTTCTATTTCCATGTCGTCCTTCATTATCTGCGATGTTCCTTTCCTAGCCTTATGTAGGAGGGCGTTTTCTTTTAATCGCAGGTCCAGCGGGAGTATTCCTGCCAGGACGAGCGCCGCATTAAGGGAGACTTTTGTACGCTTTACATAGCTTTTGCGCAAAGGGTCTCTGTATCATATTTAGCCTCTTTTTTATACCTTTTTTATCGGCGGCATGGGCCCATGCGCTGGCCGCGTATAGAATGATTGGCTCCACCGTGGCCACGTATATTGATCGCACCACCTCGGGATGGAGACCCCAGCTGATCCTGGCGGCTTTCGATAGTTGCTTATACAACACCAGTGCCTTCTTGCACACGTTGTCTACATGTGTGTTGAATGTGAGTTTGCAATCTATTGTTAACCCCAGGACCTTTATCTCATTAGACGCGGCAATGTCTATCCCGCCCATGCACAGGCACGGGGTGTCGTGTTTGAGCTTGTTTGTAATTATCATGGCCTTTGTTTTGTGTGGCGCAAATTTTAGCTTATTGACGACGCCCCACCCCCACGCACGCTCGAGAGCGACGTTGCCGCGTCTCTGGACCTCCGCCGCTGTGTCCCCCGAGAAGACGAGGACCACGTCATCGGCAAAAGCCTGGCAGTAGTCTCCCGCCTCCCCGAGGGTTCGCAGCAGCGGGTCGAGTATGAGATTCCATAGCATGGGGCCCCCGATCGAGCCCTGTACACAGCCCTTATTGGTTCTTCTGATCACTTGGTGACCCGCGTAGTTCAATTTTATCTGGCGGTCGTTAAGGTAGCTATTTATTACCCGCCTAAGTTGTTCTGGCCATTGTTCCTCCGCCAGTCTGGCTCGAATCATCGGCCACCATGCGTTATCGAAGGCTCCCTCTATGTCCAGCGACACCATTGCGATGAGCTTTCTCTTTTGGAGTTGGCCCCTCACATGGGCCACCAGAGCACAGAGGGAGTCCTCGGTTCCCTTCTGTGGCATGAAGCCATACTGAGAAGGACTAATGCGGGGGACGAGGTGCCAAGTAAGTCTACGAACCAGGATTTTCTCGTATATTTTGCCCAGTACAGGCAGAAGTCCTATTGGTCTATAGGCCCTGGGATCGGTGTAATCTTCCTTGCCCGGTTTTTTGAGGACTATGACCGTTGCCTTCTTCCACTCTGTTGGGAAATAGGACAGTTGCCAACATTTGTTGCATAACTCCAAGAATGTACTCTCATCCTGTGCTGTAAGTCTTTCACAAATGTCTGTGGTAAGGCCATCCTCTCCCGGTGCTCTTTTAGGGTTAAAGCTTGAAGCGGCCGTCCTCAACTCTTTCTCCGTAATGTTGGGTTCTTGCGTTGCGCTGTGTTGCGGGGAGTTTCCTTCCACCACCAATGCTCTTATCCTCAAGTGCTCCTCGCTCTCACCCTCTTCTTGGTTCTCTGGGTAGAATTTTTCCGCCAGTTTCTGTGCTGATGCCTGGCCAGTTAATTGTATACCATCTTCTCGTAGTGGTATGTCTTCATCTCTTCTGGAGGTGTTTTAGGTTAGGTTAGGTTTTTTTTTTTTTTTTTTATAAGTCCAGGTCAATGTTTGACCCAGTCCGTGAACACCTCTGATATTAATTCAGAGCCCTTGTTTGTTCGTATTTTAATTGCTTGAACTGTTCATTGATTATTTGTTCAGATGGCTAATCAGCCATTTATCGTATACTTTATTATATGTGTACTTGTGTTTTTAATGTCAATTTTTATACTTGTTCATAGTTGTATTCATCTGTTTATTTTATATTCACTTATTTATTTTTATCAATTATATATAGTTGTACTTAATTTATTTAGATTATTCTTGTTTGTTATTTAATATACACTTATTTCTGTTTGTCAAAGGGGAATGCCCAAGTGACTAAGGAAAATAGTATCGGTATAAATATTACAGTGACAAGATGAAAACCACTGTCTAAGATTCGTATTAGTATGTAGTTTAAATAAAAATAAACATCATATGGGTAATTTGCCGGGTTTCTGAGAAATCGAGGGGTGAACTTTGTAGTTAAAAACTTATTACTTATCTTTTAAATAATATGAAGATTAGCATCTATGCTATTACTTATAAAATATAAATAGATATGCATGAAATGTATTATTACTACATATTTTAAGAAGTTTTAGAGGATATGGGGTTCTAAGCCTATATTTTTAGGGGTGAACGTCAGGAAATACCAACGACGACGAGTTCTCAAAGCACTCTTTATTCTAATGAGTCACAAGGCCGACTGTCCGACTGACTGATTTCATTTCGTTAGCGTTCTTACTTATTAACTAGTACATACTAAAATGCTAATGTCAGCATAGTGTAGGTGTGTGCGTTACACGCTACAAAGTTATTTATAGTAACAAGTATTCCAGTAGGAGGAAACTAAGTACCTACCTATATTTTGCTAAAAGAACTGTCGAAAAATAGCCTATACATTACGGTTGTGTAGGTATAATTAGTCACAATCAAATAAATACTCATTTTAATCAAAATAAAGCTTTATTAAAACAACATGGTTTATTCTATATTTTCGTAGGTGTATTCTTCAAAAATGTCATCTAAAAATGGCGCTGGTGCAGTGATATCATTATGCCGTCCCCAGCTCAAATACCAGGCAATGGTCATCACATGCGCACAGCAGCCAACTGTACGCCTGCCCACCAAACAGCTACAATAGTAGCCAGAGATGGCTCTCAGTGTATTAACTGTGTCTTCATTTCTATTTATTAACAGATATGTGTAGTATGAACGGCTGCTTACGTGTCTGGATTTGATTCTGCCACGAATTATATAATTGTTCACACCCAGAACAAGCGGTATGTCGTCTTCTATGACATTATTTATTTGCACAGTGTATATGCCATTTTGTCGTACGTGTTCTCCGTAGTATGATCTTGCCTGCTTGAGCTGGTATGTGCCAAGAGCTAATTTTTTCAAGTCATCTATTGTTAGCCTTGGAAAATCATTCAAGTGAGGATGGTTCTCATCTATATTAATAAATCCTATGCGTCTCCTGTTCAAATGTTCTGCTTCAACTACATCAGCTAGATGATTAGGAACATTTAATCTCTGCCGGGCTATTTCTAAATATTCCCTGTGTACAGGTTTGTCTTCAAGGACAGGGCGAAACTTGTTAACAAGAGCACAACCAATCCTGAAATCCTCCATGAGATGTTTTATAGCTGTATTGAAATACTCCTGTCTGAACAATTTAAAATCTTGTTTCAATCTGCCATTAACAATCTCAACAACCCATCTACACATTGTGACACAACGTGATTTGTTGGCTTGCTCTGTGGTGAGTTGGTGGTGGCCCTCCAATAAGGATTCAGGTAGATGTGTTTGATATCCATATTCCTGTAGGTGTGTCACTACATCTCTAAAGCCTCTGTCAAGGATAAAAATATCTCCTTCTCTAAAATATTGACGCATAGGTCCATCGGACCTGCTAAATTCTGTTCTCATAATTGTAGCATCATTGGTTGTTGCTTTATATGGTCCCAAACAATCTAATATGTGACCGTTACAGCATACAATCATGAATGGTTTCACTAGGTTGGTATATTTATGCAAACTGTATGTCTGTTTCTGGAACAAATAGTTGCTACTACTTTGGACATAGATATATGTAGCATCACATATAGTAATGGCTGGTCTGGTCTCTGCAGGCATCGCTAGGTTTCCATAGAACCCCTCAGGTATAAGTGTATTGATTGCTGCCACTTCTTGAACAGTCATATGACTGAGACCCAAATAATGAGGTACTAAATGCAATGTCATAACATCTCGCACTTTATTCATGTACCGCTCGAGTGTACTTCTCGGCATATTAAATAGGCCACACAACCTCTCATTACTGTCTCCACTTCTTAGTTTAGTTAAATAAATACACAGTGCTACACTAGCATCTGGCACTTCATTGTGTAATTGTGGAATATTGATCATTAGTTCATAAAACTGTACAGCATTTAGACCTAACCAGTAATGACATAAGTTAGGTTGGATCATGTGGACATTACTAAAATTAATCTGCTTTGTTGACAGTCTTTCCAACATAAGTAGTAGGTTATCCATTTGAGGACCAGTGAAGTCAGAATAATTGACTTGTAACTCATTCCAGCAGTCATTATGCAAATGAAAGTTACAGATCCGAGCACTTTGGGGTACATAAATTCGATAGCGGCTCAAAACTTCTTCTTTCAATGCTCTAGGTATTAATAGCCTTTCAGTATTTCCACAGTTAGTAAAAACACAATGTCTAGTTGATGCAGCTGCACGTTTATATGTCTGTGATGTTATTTTTGGCAGTTGTTGCCTTCTTTGGGGCTGGTATAGGTTGTGCTGTGGTAATGCTGGTGGGTCAGGAATATGTACAGCAATGTTTTCGTCACCATATACGGGTGGATCAATATTTTCTACAGGTACTGCTACATCCGGTGCAGCAACTTCCACAATAGGTACAGGTTCATCAGCATTTGGTGCAGGAACTTCAATATTGGGTCCAGGTTCATCATCAGGCTGTTTCATATGATGAGCATCATATTGCAAATGCCGTTGTATGGTCCTCTTAGCTGCCATCCAACATGCTCGGCATACTCTATCCAAATGATGTATCTGAACAAGAAAAATTAAAAGTTAGGATTGGTTAACAGTAAGGATTAATATGTAACTTATATATATATATATATATATATATATATATATATATATATATATATATATATATATATATATATATATATGTATATATACAAATATAATATAGACACTTGCCTATTGACAGCAATTACTTGTCAACACTACAGTTATGCAAGATTTTGTAAATAAATGTATTGTCTTGTATATACAATATTATTTAGGAGAATAGGTGTTTAATTTATTTAAAAACTAATAACATTATCAAATAAACCTTTAAACTAGATTACTGATTATTAATCACAAAAGTATTGAAACTGTACTATATATCATTTCAAATGATATCTAATTAGGAGAGGATGTTTAAAGCAAAGGGATAATTGATAAACAAAGCTGGCATATACATATAAATACTTAATCATTTGATTTGTTTACATACCAGATGTGGAGATATCCGATTAAGAATGATATTCCTTTCTTCACTATTGGCAGGTACTCTAATTGATTTCACACGAAGTATTGATGTTCCACATACAAAACATACGCTTCGATGGCCCAACACAGGAGTTTGGCCTGAGCCAGATGAAAGTGCGGCTTGGAGAGCAGCAAAGCATTCATTACAAATAATGCCATCACGTGAAATCTGAAAAAACAATATACATTAGCCTTCGTATCCAACAAAACCAGCATTATGTTGTATACAAATGGCGCAGTCGTAAAAATGACTTACCAAACTGGGTGAAATCCAAGCTGATAGAATAGTGTAGATATCATCGTTCACTTCTCTCAACGACTGCCAACTTCCATGCTGCAGTCGAAGGAAACAGTTAATACACCGACGAACGGAGCTTGCCATAGCGGTGATGTTGTACACTACACACTCACAATCACTTTTTACAAGGAGTCTCTATCTCACAATTAGTAAAAAAGTATATATTTAAAGAGTCTTTTCTCAAAATACGTGCAGTTAATGTAACAATACACAAATCAACAGTAACAAAAAAACAAACTGAACAATCCAATCTGTTTAGCCGCGAACAACAAACATAATAAGATTGACAAGTACGGTTACAGTGTTACTAAAATAAAAAGATTTACATCAAAAATCGATAACGTTTATTACTTCGATTTTTCATACTGATATACAAACACGAGTATTCACTCACAATAAGACAGAAGGCGAAATATTTTTGTAAGTTTTTCTGTTTATGATAAATACGATCTCATATTTCACCTAGTTTTTAATGTTTCAAAGCTAACATTTTGTTACATTGGCTAACAAAAAGCTGTGTTTAGTTTCGTACAGTCGATAAAATAAATTATATTCTAATAAATACATTTTTTTCGTTGTATAAAAATATTATTGTTATGAACTGTTAATAATCACAAATAATTATGTTTAATCGATACTTTATTAGATCAGTAGAACATCGATTGATCGATTAATCATAATTATCTGTGTAATAATGTTGCTACAACAAAAATCTATTCAACGGAAAACTACGATACAAAAAAAGACTATTATGTATTACACGTGCATAAACCCGGCAAATGTGAGACTCCACAATACGTGATAAAATTATTTTAATAATTAACTAAGATTTTCCATGTCATGAACTCGTGTCACAGTTTAAAATTAGATGCATCAAGCGATACCGAAAATGGGCATTCCCCTTTTTTAATTATTTGTACGTCATGAAATTCGGTTTAGTTTTATTTGTTATTATTAGATATTGATTATACAATGGTTTAGTTTATCATACGAGGGTGTTTGTACATTTATTTTTAATATACTTTTTTGTTTTGTTGTTAATTTAATATATTTATTCATAGTTGTTGGTTATTATGCTCCTTTTTATTTTATATGCATTTGTTAATTTTTGTCAATTTTTATGTATTTGTACTCAATATTCGGTTTGTTCTTATTTGTTGTTTAATATTCATCTGTTTGTATTTGTCAATTTTTAATTTGTTTGTTCGTGTTATATTCAGGGTGGTTTTATTTGCCATAGTTAAATGTTTGTTATACAAAGGTTTAGTTTATTATACAAGAGTAGCTTTATTATTTAATATACTCTTTTATTTTAGTGTCAATTTAATTTATTTGTTCATAATTGTTAGTTGTTATTCAACTTAATTTAGATACACTTGTTTATTCTTACCAATTTTTGTGTATGTACATTGTAATATATAATTTGTTCTTGTGTGTTACTGAATATACATTTTGCTTGTATTTGTCAATTTTTTATTTATTTGTTCATATTATTTATCAATTTTAATTTGTTGTTCGTTTGTTTATTTGTTATATAAGGGTGTTTGTTTAATATATCAATTAATTTTAATTTATTTGTTCGTTTATAAAATCCGATTACGAAATGAAAAATTGATGTCGCAAGCGGGATTCGAACCCGCGCCTATTGGGATTCCGGCCCAATCGTGCTGCCACTACACTACCGCGACCAATTGTAGGACATGCAAATTTTCATCTCGTATTGTATTTACGTCTTAAGGTGACGGTGTGCTATCTACCCGACAATGTTTACACAATGTTATAGGCTTAATACTTCAAACTTTACAGTTAGAATTGTATTAAACGATGACACAACCTTGTTATTTGTTCGTGTTATATTCGGTTTTATTTTGTACGGTGTTTTATATACTGGTTTTTATTACTATGATCATTAAGTAATCTGGTGATGCACATAGGGTTTTGTGTCGAGTTTTCCTTCTCTAAGATGGTATGGTTTTTGTTTCCCTTAGTCGCCTTGTACGACACCCACGGGTAAGAGATGGGGTGGTGATATTCTTACTCCGTTTACCACACGGATGGGTTTGGTTAGGGTAGGTTTTTTTTTTTTTTTTTTTTTTTTTTTTTTATTAAGTGCAGGTCGTTTTTTTTATTAAGTGCAGGTGCACGTTTGACCCGGTTCGTGAGCACCTCTGATATTAATTCAGAGCCTTTGTTTATTCGACTTAGAGTTTCTTGTGCTATTCATTAGTTATTTGTTCGGATGACTTTTCAGCCATTTATATATACTTTGTTATTGTTTTGTACTTGTGTTCTCGCTGCCAAGCCTTATATTTATTCGAGTTTTATATTTATTATTTATATTATATTATGTATATGTCGTATTCTAGATCTATAATGTCGTACTCATACTACTTAGCAAGAGTGTATTTAATTCTGCTACCGAGTGCTAGATGGCGTATTCTTTATATTTTGTTTACGTAAGTGACTAATTCTTATTTTAATTTTATGTATAGGTTATTAAACATTCACAAGATATTTGCAAAGAAAATCATATATATGCTGACTGACCTTTTTAAGCCATCCAATTGATATTAATAATGCATAAATGTCTCTTGATTCTTCTTAAATGATTTATGTTCTACAGATTTTTCTTATAGTTTTTTCTTCTTAATTTGGGATAATATGTTATAGATTACACTTCTCTTATCTGACCAGTACTAATATTTCAGATTTGATTACTTTAAAGCAGCGATAGACAAGATTTAGTATTTTTATTTCGATAAATACGGAACACCGATGTTAACAATAACACAGAACTACCCTCTCTCGTGTAAACAATAGAAAGCCACAATAAACAATAGAAGATGAAGAGAAACTAGCCATACACCAAAGAAAAATGGAGAGAAGTATGTTAGAAATTAAATTATCAGATAAAATTAAAAATAATTCAATAAGAAATAAAACAAAAATAAGAGACATAACGGAAAATATCAGAAACATTAAATGGAAATGGGCAGGCCATGTGTGTAGAATGGAAAATGACAGATGGACCAAGAAAATAACAGATTGGGTACCAAGAGAAGCACAAAGGAGTAGAGGTAGACCGAGAAGGCGATGGGAGGATATATTTAAGGAAATATGTGGACCAAATTGGAGACTACAAGCTAAAAATAGAGAGAACTGGAGGAAACTGGGGGAGGCCTACGCCAAACAGGCGACTTCCACAAATCTAGATTAAGTTACTTTTAAATTGAGTTATTATTTTAATATTATTAAGGCAAGATTGTGGTTTAGAATAAAGGCTATTTTTATTTTTATTTTATTTTTTATTTATGTATATGTCGTTAGTTATTTAATGTTATTTTATCTTTATTTCTCAATTTTACTTATATTTGTATATATTTATACTTTTACATTGTAGTATTCTTTGTGTTAGTATTTGTTCATTAACTACTATGTTCATTAAGTTATTTAGTAATGCACATAGGGTTTTGTGTCAAGTTTTCCTTCTCTAAGATGTTATAGTCTTTTATGCATCCCTTAGTCGCCTCGTACGACACCCACGGGTAGGAGATGGGGTGGCGATATTCTTACTCCGTCGGCCACACGGATCATTGTATTCGTGACTTCTTAAATTATCTTCTATTCCTGTTAACTATTTTTGTTATTTCTTTACAATATTTTATAAAATGATCTCTTATTTCCTTGTTTTCTAAAAATTGTGTTGCTTTATCTATTTCTAATTTCTGGTCTATTAATAATTCTAAGTCATATCGCTTGTGTAGATGGATGGGGCATTCGAAGAGTATATGTGGGACTGTCTCAGATGTTATTCCATCGCAAGAACACGCCGGGCTGTCCTTGCAGTGAAACCGGTGGAGATATTCAGCAAACCCGCCGTGTCCTGTGAGGATTTGGGTAAATTCTTGGGCTATAGGTATTTTTAATATTGTTGGGTACGCTTTTATTGCATCTGGGCAAAAGTGTTTAGTTATTTTTGCAGTCTCTCCATTCCGATACCTCCGGTTCCATTCGCCCAGCGCTTCCTTGCAAATTTGTCGCTTGACGAAGGAAACCGGACACCTGTCATAATGGGGTTTCGTTTTCAACAGCAAGGCAGCCTCCTTTGCTAAAGTGTCTGCTCGCTCGTTACCCTTTATTTCTGAATGCGCCTTTGTCCAGAATAGGGAGACTGTTTTGTCCTGTATTTTACATTTGTCCAAGTTATTTCGAATTTGTTCTGCCAATGGGTGGGTTGTATTATTGTTAACTATTGTATCTAGTGACGCTTTAGAGTCGGACATTATTGCGTATTTATTGCCTTTGCCTTTGCATATTTCCTGTGTAGCTCTATAGATCGCGTACATTTCGGCCTGATAAACAGTACAGTAATTGGACAGCTTGAATTTCTGGTTTTTAGTCTCAGTATTATTTTGCCAGATGGTTATTGAGGCTCCGACTCGATCTTCTACCTTACTGCCATCCGTGAACACGGTTACTGCATCGTTCACCCGGTTGTCCAGTTCCCCTTGCGTTTCTATTTTTCCGTATTGGCGTTTTATTCGTTTAGCTGGGTGAGGTTTCTCTACAAATGGTACTCGTCGTTCTATCTCTAGATCTTGTGCTAGCTGCGACACGCCCCTTCTAGACTCGTATAGGGAAGCATTTTCCCTGATACGGATATCCAGAGGGAGCGTGCCAGCCAGCATTAGTGCGGCGTTTAGGGAGACTGTTTTGTACGATTTGGCTATTTTTTGTGCAAAAGAGCGCTGAACGGTGTTTAGTTGTTTTCGGATGCATTTTTTGTTGCTTGCAGGAGCCCAAGCACTTGCGGCGTAAGTTATTGTTGGTTCTATTACTGCGTTATATATTATTTTTATTATGTCAGGGTGGAGGCCCCAGCTCACTCTAGCGGCTCTTGAGAGGTGTTTATACACTCCCATCGCTTTACAGCAGACGTTTGTGACGTGGCTATTAAATGTGAGCTTATCGTCAATTGTTAAACCTAGGATTTTGATTTCTCTGGACGTGGCAATGCCCATCCCGCCCATGCTCAGACGCGGGGTGTCGTATTTAAGTTTTCTCGTTATGATCATAGCGCGAGTTTTTTGTGGCGCGAAATTTAATTTATTTACCACACCCCACCTCCGAACACGCTCGAGAGCGGCATTACCCCGTCCCTCGATCTCCGCTGCCGTGTCCCCCGAGAGGACAAGGACCACATCATCAGCGAATGCTTGACAATAGATCCCGGCCCCCACCAGATCCCACAACAGCGGATCGAGTAAGAGGTTCCACAGAGTGGGGCCTCCGATGGAGCCCTGTATACAACCTTTATTCGTTCTTCTTCTGTGTATGTGACCCGCGTATCTTAGTTCAATAGATCTGTCATCCATGTAGGAGTGTAGGAATTTCCGCAGTTTGTCAGGACATTGCTCCTCCGCCAGTCTAGCTTTAATTGCGGGCCACCAGGCATTGTCGAAGGCTCCCTCTATGTCCAACGACACCATCGTGATAAGTTTCTTCTTGTCGAGTTCACCTCTCACGTGGGCCATCAGATCATAAAGAGAGTCCTCCGTCCCCTTCTGTGGCGTAAAGCCGTACTGGCGAGGGCTCTGCCTCGGTACCAAATGCCATGTTAGCCGACGGATTATAACTTTCTCCAGAATTTTTCCCATTACTGGGAGAAGGCCTATGGGTCTATAAGCTTTTGGTTCGGTATAATTTGGCTTATTTGGCTTCCTGAGCACGATTATTATTGCTTCCTTCCACCTGGCTGGGAAATAGGATAGCTTCCAACATTTATTGAAAATCGCTATGAACAGGTTTATGTCTTGTGTTATGACTATCTGACAGATATCTGCAGTAAACCCATCACGCCCGGGAGCTTTTTTGGGGACGAAGCTTGTGAGGGATTCCCATAATTCTTCTTCAGTAATGTCCGGTTCGTTTGTATTTTCAGTTTGGATATTGGCGTTTTCTCTTTCTCGGATTTCTTTATGTTCTAAAGTCTCTCCCTCCTCCGTGTCTATTGGGTAGAACACTTGCGTTAGCTTTTCAGCTGACTCTTTGTTGCTTAGTTGTTTGCCTTGATCGAATAATGGGAGATCCTCTTATCTTTTCATCGTTTTGCCCATCACTTTATACATTCTCTCCCAGACAGTTTCTTTGTTCTGCCTTTGGCAAAACCTCTTCCAGCTTTCTGTTTGAGCTGTCTTTGCTTGGGTTTCATATTCCTGCTTTGCAGCCAGGTATTCGGCTATTACAACGTCTCTTCTCGAGGGTCTTGCACTATGGATCCGACGTCTCATGGTTACCACCTGACGCTTCATCTTTCCTAGCGAATCCGACCACCATGGAATCTTCAATTTTTGGTGCTGATCTTTCTTGGGTATTGTTTGTTCGCATGCTGTAGTTATTATTTTTGTTACTTCTTCTATGAGATAGTCTATTTCTTTTCCTGTACAAATTTTTTCTACTGTATTTATATTTATGTTCTTGTCTATTTTGAGTTGCGTTATTTTTGTGTTAAAATCTTCCCAATTTGCTTGTTTTGTGTTGTATAATCTAGTGGTTCTTTTTACTGTAACTCCTTTGTCTGCTATTAGCTTAATTTTAAAGATGATTCCATTGTGGTCCGATCCGGTAAGGTCATCGACAACGCGCCAGTCAGTAACCAAGTTGAGCAAGTCAATACTACACGCCGTTATATCGACATGACTGATGTACCGCAGCCCGCCCCTGAAGGTATCAAATGTGGGCATATCGCCACTGTTTAACACCTGCAGGTCGAGCTCATCCAGCGTACCAGCCATCTCTTCTCCTCTTCTATTTGTAGGTCTACCTCCCCACCAGATGGATTTCGCGTTGGCGTCACCCCCAACTATGATTTTATGAGACCCTAACTCGCGACACACTTTGGCCAGATGCTCGAGGTATGGCCCTATTGGAGTATCGGGCTCGAAGTAGTATGAGATGGCAAGGACCTCCCAAGCACCAGTTTGCAGTTTCACCACCGAGATGTTGTTCGTGGTATAATTCAGAAACTGCGTGACGGCTATGTCTGGGTCGTAAACTACTATAGCAGCTTTTACGACGCTGCCAGTACGATTGGTGCTTTGGAAGATCCTCGCCCCCCATAGGCCCTCATCTGTCCTACGTTCCCCACATAGGGTTCTTGTATTAGTGCAACTGCTACATTTCTACTTTTGGCTTCGAGCATGACCTCCGCGGACGCCATGTTCTTACGTTGGAGGTTCGCCTGCAGAAATTTATAATCATGTCTAATCGTCGGTAATTCGCCGGGGTGCTCTTAACAATATACTACAGCGGCTCTTGCCAGAGTGTCCCACTTACGACGTACGGGGCATTCAAAGCTGTAAACCGCGTGATTTTTGTCTGGCATGTTAGACCTTTCGCAGTTAATACACTGCGGAGGTTTATTGTCGGCTACCAACGGGCAATTCTTTTTCATATGTTCACCTCCGCAGTGGTGGCACAGAACTTCTGTCTTGGTGCAATGACTCCGCCCATGTCCGAAGGCAAGACATTTAGTACATTGTACCAAGGGGGTCTGATCTTCAACCCTTATGTGTTGCATGTCTATAAACAGTTTTCCAGCGGAGGTCATTCGCCGGTGTAATTTGGGCGAGACACAGAGGACGATGTTTACTTCAAGCGGGTTTCTTGCCCTCCTCCTGTATCTTTCTTCCATTCTTTAGTCTTCAGCAGCTAGATCGTCAAACATGTGACTGTTTTGTCTTTTTATTGCTCTTAGCAACTCTTCCTTTTCGTTTTTATATTTGATTACATTTCTCAGCAGTACAAGCGGGTCTTTATTCTTTGCTTCTTCTACTTTAAGGTCCTTGTTTGTTCTTAATCTTATAGCTGCAGTATCAATTTCGGCTTTTGAAGCACAGCTAATTATGACTTTGCCATCCCTAATTTTTCGTACACCCTGAATTTTAGTGCCAGTTTCTCGGCAGTTTAAAGTGTTTCTGATCGTGGTTGCTGTTTCGTCACTTGTCGCTGTGTTGCTGGTCATGGACACTATTAAGGAGTGTTTCGTGTTGTTATTGGGTTTTTGTGTGCCAGGCTGTGCCAAAATTTCTGCGTATGAGGGAGATTTCTCACTCATGGAGAGTATCTGCCTGCCCATTTTTTGTGTAGTGGTTTTGAGGGCTTGAATTTCTTGTATAATTGTATGGTCTAGTGCCGCGGTGTCTTTTCTGGATATAAGTTCTTCTTTCTCTTTCTCTAACAGTTGTATGATTATCTCTAATTATTTATTTTGTTCCTTGTAACACTTTAATTGCTCTTCCAAATTTTGTTTAATTATCTGGATATCTTCTTCTGGTGGTTGTATAGGAGCGCGGTTTGTTTTGGCTTCGTTTTCAGCTTCCTCAAAGGTCAAGAAAAATCGGTCGGCCGCCTCTATTACACCTGTCTTAATACCGGTTTTAGTATTACGCGTGGTGCCCATTAGCTGCTTGATAGCATTATGGCATGCTCTCGCCTCCGCTGTTCGGTTTGGATAGTGTGATCTATTCTTTAAAGGCGAGATCGGTTCGGTTGGTGGCGGTTTTCGTTTAGCTGCTGGTGTATGGATTATTGATGGTGAGAGTTCACGAGTATCGCGTGTTGGTGAGTGTACTGGATAAGTTGTATTAAAGTCGTGTGTAATGGTTGGGGTCCCAGGTCTAGTGTCACTGGTGGAAGCTTCTGGGGACGAAGAAGTGAGGTCCATCGTATTGCTGTCCATCATTGCTGTGGGGTAGATAAGTTGCTTCAAGTTTTGCGGAGTTCTAAGCGTTGCCATTTTTAAAGTTAATATAAAATTCAAAAATTTATAACACCTAAACTATGGGCTTGAGAGTGACGTGAATTAGGGAGAGGGGTAATACAAATGTTTCCAATAAGATGGTGAAATAAAAATTTTTCAAAATTTTTCTATGCTTAGGTCTGTCTTTCCTATATACAGTTCAAAGTCATCTGTAGGACCTTGGTCGTAATAACAGGGAGGGCGGGAGGCCCAAAAACTGGGTGTTGGTGGTCGCGAAACCCCACTTGTGGGGTATCGGCGTGTTCGTCTTTGACTGTACTATAAGATGCAAGGAGAATCTGGACGGGGTCCGGTACTAAAAAGTGAAGAAAAAATTAGATATGTGTGAAAAATGTACTAAATTGTTGAAAAATAACTGAAAAAGTGGTGATTATTAGAAAATTATGAGGTGCAGATGGATGAAACTTGTATTCAATATAGCTGACGACAGTACGCTCGTATAAAAACGATTGTACAACGCTGCGTTATCAGTACGTCAGGGAAGGTGAGTACCAAAGTGAAATTTTTATGAAAATTTTTCTAAGTTATTATTAATACGTTAAAAATTGTATTACAGGAGAACTACAAGATGCAAGCGAGTGAAATTTATAGGAGAGCTAGGTGGCAACGATACAAACGTAAAAAATACGTTTGCACGGCGTTATTGCGGATATACTGCACAGAGGGTGAAAATCAAATTGAATAGGTTAGGTTAGGTTTTTTTTTTTTTTTTTTACACGTCTTAAGGTTACGGGACATACCGAGGAGTTCCTTCGCCTCCTGAAGGCTCTCCTTGGCGTCCGCGTACCTTGACCTCTTTTTCTGACCGTCGCCTGCGCTCTTCCTCACCGTTACGGTTTGGTTGAGCGCAGATGGCGGTCCTACTTTTGGCTTGGAGGCAGCTGGAGGGGAGCGCTGGGTGGTGGTTCGGGGTTCCGCTGAGGTCCGGTCGAACACAGCCCTTTTAGAGTCGAATGTGCCCTTTTTGATGGTATTAGAACTGCTGGTCTTGGGGGTGTTCTCGATGTACAGAGCTGTCGCTTGCATCGTCTGTCCTTTGGTTTTAACTGGCTGGTATGCCTCTTCCGCCTCGTGTGTGTTAGGTGGTGGTGTACGTAACATTGTGGGTTCGCGGGTGTCAATGATCACCGGCCGAGTGTAAAGAGTTCGGCTTGTGGGTGAACTTGTGTATAGTTGTATAAATGTGAATAAATAAAATAATAATTGTAATGATAATAATAATAAGTATGTTGGTCAATGTTCTACTTATGCTATGTTATAGCTACTAGTCAATATTATCTATAGGGCTTCTGTCAGGGTGTGTGTCACGCCCGTGTCTGTATTATTAATTACTTATATAGATTGTCGCTTGGGTGTAGAAGGCCCAATTCTGTCTAGAGTATCAGTATGTAGAATGCAAGGGTGATGTTCCTCCACCCACGGCGCTATCACTCCTGCAAGGGTCTGTCCTCCCCGCGGGTTCACCGGCTGCGGCACAAGATGGGGTGTTATAAATATAACGGCCAATTGTCGCCGCCGGCCGCCGAATCGCTCCCGAGGTCAGCCTTCACAAGAGGACGCCGTGCGGGGTGGTTGGTGGGTGTATGTGGGTGTATGTGGGTGTGATGTGTCTTGTTGTGTTTGTGGATGTGTGTACTTGCCGTGTGTACTGTGTATGTATCGTATTTGTAGATGTAGACGTGTGAAAATGTATTTTAATTTGGCGTATAAATAGCCGGGTTTTTGCTCTGTAACTATGTATGTTGTGGTTCCAGGTCCGGTATTCCGGGGTGGCGTCCCGTTTAAGGGGTACCCCTGTCGATCGACACCTATTCTAAATTTCTAGGGTCAATATCCAAAAAGTGAACTTTCAAGTTACGTAACAATATCCAATAATATTTTATTATAGAGTTTACTAGAAAATTTTCTTGATTCTAGTTGTACTAATCCTTTGTTCTATTATATATTATAGGCCCCGCCCAGAGGTTGTTATTTTATTTATTTATGTGTTATATCGTTAGATATATAACCTGGGCACATAGAAGCTGTGCCAGGAGTATACTGGGGGGGTTCTGGAATTTATGCGCTTATAAAAGTTAATATTATTTTAGTGGTTGAAATTTTAGTTTTTGGAACAAAATAATAATTATTTATTGTAAGCCCCGCCCAGCGCTTGTTATGTTATTTGCTTGTGTGTTATTTCGTAAAATATTTAACCTGGGCACATAAAAACTGCGTCAGGAGTATACTGGGGGGGTTCTGAAATTTATGCGCTTATAAAAGTTTGTATTAATTTTAGAGATGGGCGTTTTCAGATTTTTACGCAAACCGATACAAATTCGATTTCTGATATTGAAATCGATTTAAAAAACCGATTTCAGAAATCGATTTCCAGAGCGATTGTCGGAGCGGATTTACCTTAGTCTCGATTTTCGGATTTAGGTGTACGATTTTCCTTCATGCTTTATCTAGGCTTAACTAGAGTACTAGACTAGCAAAAATGTTTTGTTTTGAGTGTGATACAAAACTTTCTGGCGTATTTAAAAATCGTCATATTTACAATGATTTCATGATTATATTATATAATGTACATTTTTAGTATGGTTTTTTTCTTACCATTTTACATTTAATAGTTATTTCCTATTTATCATCAAATCGTATGTACGATACTAACATACGTTAGTATAGTATTGAATCATAAAATACCTATATAATTATATAGTTCACGAGAACACAAAAATAACATTACGCGCACACTGCACGTATCACGAAGGTCAAGTGTGGATCAAAACTCTCCAATAATTCAAAAAATCTATTTAACAAACGCAAAACTTAAACGTATTGCGTAATATTATCATGGAAGTAGTTGCATTCTGATATAGATCTTATTCCCTGTCCCGTATAATTCTGTTTCGTATCAATCTGCTATTCTTAGTTTCTTAGAAACCGCATCTCTTTCACTGCACTAAACGATCGCTTAGTTAGAATGAAAGGAGGCGAATTTTAATGAAATTCGCTTTCTCTCACTCTGACTAAGCGATCGCTTAGCGGAGTGAAAGAGATAGTTAGTAAATTTTCAAATATTGGTTTGGTTTGCAAAACTAGCAATAGAAAACGATTGCGCGATGATTAGATTTATTATTAGTTTGCGTTTTCGTCGTTTTGTTTTGATATGTGTTGATTTAGTTTCTGCCAAAATACGTTTTCTAAAATCAGTTTGTATAGTGTTGAATATCGATACGATACGATTTCTGACTGAAATCCGATTTCAGATTCGTTTTGATATATCGAACGCATACCTAATTAATTTAGTAATTAAAATTTAAGTTTTTAGAACAAAGTAATTATTTTTTATTGGGCTCCTCCCATAGGGCAGGTCCTGTGACAAGTGTCACTAGAACGAGTTGTGGTTGGTTCTACCTAAAGTATATAGTCTAATGACTTGATCGATTAGGGTTGTTGCCCGTCTGGTCCGAGATCCGTGGTACGCGGACCGAAAAATCTGGTTCTATTTCTGTTATGCGAGTTTGTTGTTTGCCTATTTACCAAGAAAGAGTATTATGTGTTGTGGTTGCTTTAAATAACGGCTATTGTATTGCTGGCCTACTGTGTCAAATGTGTATATGTGTGTTTATGATGTGTACGTGTTGTGTATGTATTATGTATTATAGTTTTGGTGTTATCTCGTATTAGTGTAATTAGAGGTGTTTTAAGGTTTCCTTGTATTGTAGAGGTGTCCTGTAGTGTGTCTGAGACGTTTAGGCGCAGTTATGCCAAATTATTCCAAATTTGGCATAGTATGCCTCGAGTGCAATTTTGTTATTTTAGTGATGTGTAAGTGTTACTTACACTTACTAAAATTCTGGCAAAGGTATCAAAAAGAGCGTCTTTCAAGAACGCTTCTGGTGGCACTTCACAATATAGGGGTCACAGATCGCTAAGCAGCAGCGTTTGCACTTTTATGTTTTCACTTTGAATTTTGTCACAGTTTTTCGGTGATATCAAATCGTGGTTTTATCACAAAATTATGATTTTAACACCATTGTATAGCTTGTTTAAGGGCGCATCCACTGATATATCACACTTATATATTATCACTGTATTTCTGTTATTGTGAATTTTTTAAAATTATTTTTACGATTTTATGTGGCGGACTCTGCGCGTGCGCGTTCGGCGTGAGGTACCAAAGCAGACTGAGTAAGTTTTTTTTTTTTTTTTTTTTTTTTTAAAGTTGTCCCTGTGGACACTTGAGGTCTGAACTGCGGGTCCTCTAACGTAATCAGAGATTTCATAGCGTTATGAGTGCCAATTTTAATAAAATTTTTATGCCTATGTTTGGATTTCAAGTTTGAATGTAATTTGGTCTGTTTATTTATTCATCTATATTTAATTATTTTTATATTTGATGCTTTGCAGTTATAGTTATTACATTTTATTATTTTTAATTTACTTTTTATTCATTCCGTGGCATTCCGTGCCTTTTGCTATTACTGGTGTGTTGGTTTTTTGTTTGGGCTACTGGTTACATTACTATGTGTTCATGTGTTTGTGTATATAGTGTGTGTGCATGGTTTATTTCTATGTTGTCATTTATTGTGTGGCTACTGTAAATGTGCTATACTATGATAGCTCTATTTACTTTATATTGTACATGTTTAGTGTATTTATTATTTATTGTCATATGGTTTTAATTATTATTATGCTATATTTTATTGTATCCTAATTTATTGCCAAACATATTCCGTGGCTCAATAGAATCTTGCGATCTCACCAATGATCACACAGTACTCTATTAGGTGTTTGCAATGATTACGAATATATGATTGTATTAATATTTAAATATTTTAGGTATATAAGTTGTATTTTGTTATATGTGGATTGCGTAATGTTTGTGTTTTCTGTGTTGTTTGTAGTTTTGTATTTGTTGTAGTACGTTTTAGTTTAATGTGTATGTATAATTTAATGTGCATGCGCTTGGTTGCGTGCTCACCACGCTCATGTGCATGTCATGTGTATATATACTTAGATATAATTATAATTGTGTTAATGTGTAAATTGGTTTGTGTTTGAATTAGTGTGTCTGAAGTGTAGTGTGGTGTTGATTTGTTAGATGGTATCAACTGTAAGCCAGTGCTTCTCTAGCCAGCTTGTCGGCTCTTTGTCTAACCAGACACTGGGGGTCAAACACCGAGTGCCCCGCTGCCATTCCAGCCTTCTCACAATTGACACAGTGTGGAATAGTCGTCTCACACTGGTCTTTTGTGTGCCCTGGCTTGCAGCATTTGATGCACAGATCGTCCCCCTCTGTGATGCAAGTCTTGCGCCCATGCCCGTATCCAAGGCATTTCATGCATTGAACCAGGGGAGTCTGGTCCTCGACCCTCACCCTTTGGAGGTCCACGTAGAGCCTGCCAGCCGAGGTGAGCCTCTGCCAGAGTTTAGGCACCACTTGAAGGACGACGTGGCAATCCTCAGGATTCCTCATCCTCCTTCGGTACCTCTCCTCGACTGCGGTCTCCTCGGCTGACAAGCCCTCCAATAGATCTCCATTTTGTTTGGTCAATGCTTCCTTGATGTCCTGTACGGTGCATGTTCTTGCTAGGTTTTTAATAATCACTAGGGGGTTTCGGTGTTTGGCCTCTTCCACTTTTAATTTCTTATTGACCTTGAGGTGTTTTGCCACGGTCTCAATGTCCTCTTTTCTGGCACAGCTGATTAAGATTTTAGGCCCCCTCACAATCCTTGAGCGCTCGATTTTTAAGCCCAGTTTTCTGGCATTTAATGTGCTTTTGACCCCTTCTTTGAGGTCCGTACTGCTCACAATCTCGTCCGAGGTTATGAGGACCGCATAGTCCTTGGGAGCGTTTGCCGGGGGTTTCGGGTTCGCGAGAATTTCCGCGTATGATGGCGCTGTTTCTCTGTTCTCGCTTACCCGTCTACCCAGCTCCTGTGTGGTGTTCTTGAGATCTCGGACTTCTTGCAGCAGTTCGGTACCTATTGCCGTGGTTGCCTTCTCGTTGATGGTAATTTTATATGTTTCCATATACTGCTGGTGATTTTTAAGCATGTCTCCTAAGAGAGCAACTTCCTTGATGGTGTTTTGCAGCTTGTTTGTGTGTTCGGCTATCACGGCTTTAAAGGGCTCCATGTCTGGCACATTGGCGCTAGTGGTGACGCTGGGATTTATTGTGTCGCTTGAGTTACCAGCTCTCGCGTCCTTGAGTTGTATTTTTGTGACTTTATAGTCAGCCTCACAATTCTTTACGATGTCTAGTAGTTTCGTTAGACTTTCCGTAATGCCGCTTTTGATATCTATCCTTAAGTTCTTATTTGTGTTCATAAGGTCTTTCGAGTCTTTAACGATCTTTTTTGCTTCATTATATTTTATCAGCCATCCCTCCCGGACACCCGAAGAACTCCTCCTTACTGTTTGGGTTTGGTTGAGTGCGGGAGAAATGGTGGTAGTCAAAATTGTTGCTCGCGGCTGAGGTAGTGAGGTCGTTTGATTGAGGGGGACTTTAGTGTTTGGTGGAGAGCGGTACATATTCTCTCCTTTAGGGACTCGCGTTCAATTGATTAAAATCTAAAAAGGTTTGTATAAGTTGTATATAGCTTGTAAAAATGTAAAGTGTATATTGGTGTATGTGTGTCTTACTGATATAATTTTGATTTACAGGTTACTGCAGTGCAGCGGACCCCGACGGAGCACCCACCCGACTGCGACGCAAGATGGTTAGTTATAAGTATAACACCCAGTTGCTATCGCCGGTCGGAGAGTGATGCGGCGAGGGACACTAGGTGAGTGCAGTACTTGTCTAGGTAAGACTTTTATTGTAACTATTTAATTTATTATTAACTACGTTAATGCGTCTTATAGTTTGGGTTGTATAGGGACCCGCGTTGTAATAATGTCAGTATTTTAATGAGCACCTGCTCGCTCGTGAACTGTGTAAATACAGCGTCAAATGTATACAAACTTTATTTCCTTTTAAGAAGCAAGGTCCTGCTTTTTTACAGTCTATTTAATTTAGTTTTAAAGTATAAATATAGTATAATTCTTATTTTAGAATTTCGTTAGTAATTTCTTATACCAAGGGTTGTAAAGAGACCCGTTGATGAGTTGAGTCAGAACGTCAGTATAAATACGCTGTTAAAGAAAGTATGTCAATTGACATAAGTCTGGAAATTGTTTGAATAAAATGTTGTCAAGTTTTTAGTGTCAATTTTTAATTATTTGTTACTTCAATAATAAATATTTTGAGTTACAGGCGTCGATCTTTGTATTTAGTTAGTGATTTCGGATATATTAATTGTTTTTAACGCCAAAAACTGTTATGTAAATTTAATAAAAAAGATATGTCTATTATGTATTACAGGTATTAATTGGTCTATGGCGGTGACTATTGTTTTTTTTAAAAGTATAGAAGGAGTATATATTGTGTAAATAAAGTGTTGAAAAAATTAAATTTAAAGATAAATGATATATTTTGAATTAATTAAAATTTTTTGTGAATTTAATTTAGGAGTTTCAGGCGTCGCACCGAAAAGTTAATTATTGGTCAATGACCAGTCAAAAATTTAGATAATTAAATGATATTAAAAAAAATCCGGGAAGGAGGCTTCGTAGGCCCACGTGTCGGGTGTTCAGAGAACCGCCTCGTCGCGGGCTATAACCTCAACTTGAAACCAGGAACTGGTTTGATACTAAAATTTCTAGAAAACTCGGGATGAATGTAAAAATTTTGAATAAATTCCTGTTTTGCCAAGGAAATGTGGAGATTTCCTGGAGACTATTGGTCGGATCGGGGAGCTGATGATGTCTTATGGTAGGTGGATAAATGGCGCGCTACCAACGAGTGTCAGCACGGCGGTCAGCTATGGATCAGCGTCACCAGGTGAGCTGGAGTGATATTGTTTTTATTGAAAAATATTCTAAGTCAATATTAATATGTATATTTTTGTTCCAGGTGTTCCTGGGGAGATGGTCGTCCAGAAATGTTAGTATATAGTTGGTCTAGCCAAAACTAATCGATCTCGATCAAATTCGACCAAAAACCAGGCAGAATGACTGTTATTTTAGAAAATTTCTGTTTTGACTGAGTTAGGTTAGGTTAGGTTAGGTTTTTTTTTTTTTTTTTTTTTAAGTTTGTCCGGGTCACAGACCCGGCCCGCGAGGCCCCTGACATGATCAGGGATTTCACAACAGGAGGATGAAGACAACAGAGCTTATTTTATTTATAAAAAAGAAAAAAATTGCATTATTTGGCGACGTTTTACATAATGTTGAGTTGTCTCATTTATTGTTTTATATTTTTGTTGCCGTGTGCATTTCATTTTATTTCCTGAGTTATCTCTGGGGTAACTGACTAGGATATTGCAGTGGTTAACAGAGGCAATTAGCTTCTAATTCTCATTTATTTGGCCGGCTTGTTTAGTGTTGTGCTTTATTATGTATAGTTTTCTCTTATATGTGTTATGTTATGTTGTGTATATATATGTATTGTTATATTTTATGTGTGTTTTATATGTATTTGTATGTACTGATTTGTAGGTTGCGTAGGTGATTGTGCACTTTGTAAGTTTTGTTTTTGTTTGTTTATGTATTGAGTCTAGTGTATGTTATTATGTATTTGTTTAGTTGTGTAGGAGAGTGTGGTGTACTTGTGTATTATATATATGTGTATGTTTTATATGTATTTGAATGTGCTGAGTTGTAGGTGGCGTAGCTGGTTGTACTTTTTGTATATTGGTTTTGTTTGTTTATGTATTGAGTCTAGTGTATGTTGTTATGTATTTATTAGTCGTGTAAGAGAGTGTGGTGTACATGTATTTTATGTGTTTCCATACTTTATTCTATTATTAAATAGTATAATTTATGGTATGTAGTCATTGCGCGTGTGTGTACTTTGTGTGTGGTGACTATTGAGTCACTCGTGTATGTTCTGTGTTAATTGGTTTTTGTGTTATAGCACATAAATGTGTATGACACATAATGTGTTGCGTGTGTGTATATATATTGTGTAAGTTGTAGATTAAAGTTTTTTATTGTTTCAAATATAAGTAGTACGCTGCATGCATATAGTTATATCCATTGTGTATATTGTTGTGTTTTATAATGTTTGTTATGTTTGTGTTTTGTTTTGTATTTTATGCTATTGTATTTTATAGTTTTTTGTTTATAATATATAATTACTATGCTTCAAGCATGTAGTATATGTTGTGTTTATTATTGTGTTGGTGGGTTAAGTGAGATTTGTTTATGTTGTATGATCGTTATGAATGTGTGTGTGTGTGTGTGTGTGTCTGTATGTGCTGTACTGTTTGTATTACGTGATTGTCTTATTCAGTTTTTTATTTATGTTATTATAATCTGTTATGTTACAAACATAATGGATTATTTGTGTATTATATGCCTAGTGTAGTTTGGAGGTGAGTGATTGTGTGTATTGTTCTGTGTATATATGTACTAGGTCATGTGTGTGTGTGTTTGTGGTTATTAAATGCGCGCGTGACGCGGTCATCACGTCCGCGCGCATGCTTTCCTATACTGTTTGTATGTGACTGTGTGGTCTGTTAATGATGTTGTTGTGTTATAGTGATGTGATGATGATGGGTTAGGTTAGGTTAGGTTAGGTTAGGTTAGGTTAGGTTAGGTTAGGTTAGGTTAGGTTAGGTTAGGTTAGGTTAGGTTAGGTTAGGTTAGGTTAGGTTAGGTTAGGTTAGGTTAGGTTAGGTTAGGTTAGGTTAGGTTAGGTTAGGTTAGGTTAGGTTAGGTTAGGTTAGGTTAGGTTAGGTTAGGTTAGGTTAGGTTAGGTTAGGTTAGGTTAGGTTAGGTTAGGTTAGGTTAGGTTAGGTTAGGTTAGGTTAGGTTAGGTTAGGTTAGGTTAGGTTAGGTTAGGTTAGGTTAGGTTAGGTTAGGTTAGGTTAGGTTAGGTTAGGTTAGGTTAGGTTAGGTTAGGTTAGGTTAGGTTAGGTTAGGTTAGGTTAGGTTAGGTTAGGTTAGGTTAGGTTAGGTTAGGTTAGGTTAGGTTAGGTTAGGTTAGGTTAGGTTAGGTTAGGTTAGGTTAGGTTAGGTTAGGTTAGGTTAGGTTAGGTTAGGTTAGGTTAGGTTAGGTTAGGTTAGGTTAGGTTAGGTTAGGTTAGGTTAGGTTAGGTTAGGTTAGGTTAGGTTAGGTTAGGTTAGGTTAGGTTAGGTTAGGTTAGGTTAGGTTAGGTTAGGTTAGGTTAGGTTAGGTTAGGTTAGGTTAGGTTAGGTTAGGTTAGGTTAGGTTAGGTTAGGTTAGGTTAGGTTAGGTTAGGTTAGGTTAGGTTAGGTTAGGTTAGGTTAGGTTAGGTTAGGTTAGGTTTTTTTTTTTTTTTTTTTTTTTTTTTTTAAGTTTGTCCGGGTCACAGACCCGGCCCGCGAGGCCCCTGACATGATCAGGGATTTCACAACAGGAGGATGAAGACAAAAGAGCTTATTTTATTTATAAAAAAGAAAAAAAAAATTGCATTATTTGGCGACGTTTTACATAATATTGAGTTGTCTCATTTATTGTTTTATATTTTTGTTGCCGTGTGCATTTTATTTTATTTCCTGAGTTATCTCTGGGGTAACTGACTAGGATATTGCAGTGGTTAACAGAGGCAATTAGCTTCTAACTCTCATTTATTTGGCCGGCTTGTTTAGTGTTGTGCTTTATTATGTATAGTTTTCTTGTATATGTGTTATGTTATGTTTTGTATATATATGTATTGTTATATTTTATGTGTGTTTTATATGTATTTGTATGTACTGATTTGTAGGTTGCGTAGGTGATTGTGCACTTTGTAAGTTTTGTTTTTGTTTGTTTATGTATTGAGTCTAGTGTATGTTATTATGTATTTGTTTAGTTGTGTAGGAGAGTGTGGTGTACTTGTGTATTATATATATGTGTATGTTTTATATGTATTTGAATGTGCTGAGTTGTAGGTTGCGTAGCTGGTTGTGCTTTTTGTATATTGGTTTTGTTTGTTTATGTATTGAGTCTAGTGTATGTTGTTATGTATTTATTAGTCGTGTAAGAGAGTGTGGTGTACATGTATTTTATGTGTTTCCATACTTTATTCTATTATTAAATAGTATAATTTATGGTATGTAGTCATTGCGCGTGTATGTACTTTGTGTGTGGTGACTATTGAGTCACTCGTGTATGTTCTGTGTTAATTGGTTTTTGTGTTATAGCACATAAATGTGTGTGACACATAGTGTGTTGCGTGTGTGTATATATATTGTATAAGTTGTAGATTGTAGTTTTTTATTGTTTCAAATATAAGTAGTACGCTGCATGCATATAGTTATATCCATTGTGTATATTGTTGTGTTTTATAATGTTTGTTATGTTTGTGTTTTGTTTTGTATTTTATGCTATTGTATTTTATAGTTTTTTGTTTGTAATATATAATTACTATGCTTCAAGCATGTAGTATATGTTGTGTTTATTGTTGTGTTGGTGGGGTAAGTGAGATTTGTTTATGTTGTATGATCGTTATGAATGTGTGTGTGTGTGTCTGTATGTGCTGTACTTTTTGTATTACGTGATTGTCTTATTCAGTTTTTTATTTATGTTATTATAATCTATTATGTTACAAACATAATGGATTATTTGTGTATTATATGCCTAGTGTAGTTTGGAGGTGAGTGATTGTGTGTATTGTTCTGTGTATATATGTACTATGTCATGTGTGTGTGTGTTTGTGGTGATTGAATGCGCGCGTGACGCGGTCATCACGTCCGCGCGCATTCTTTCCTATACTGTGTGTATGTGACTGTGTGGTCTGTTGTTGATGTTGTTGTGTTATAGTGATGTGATGATGATTGTTTGTTTGTGTTAAGTTAGTGTAGTGAGCTGGGGTTTTTATAGAGTGGTGTGTAGTTGGTGTATTAGTGTTTGGCTTAGAATGGTAGGTGTGGTGAAGTGTGGTTAATGTTGTGGTTTGTGGTAGTTAAATGTGGTGTGTGTGTGTGTGGTTTATGTTGTGTAGCGTTGTGGTGTAGGGTTTCTGTGAGTGGTGTAAAAGGTGTCGGTGGTGGTGTTCGTATCAGCCGGTTGACGTCGCGGTGTTCGCTATGCGTATGCGACAGCTTCCCTTGCAAGCGCATCTGCCCGTGCCCTTATTGGGCATTCATCAGAGAACACATCGTGGTGTGAGTGCGGGAGCTTCGCTTTCTCACAGTTTCGACAGCTAGCGTGCTGGTCGCAATCTTTTTTAGTATGGCCCGCCTGTCCGCACTTGGTGCAGCGGTCGTCCTCCTCTGCGGCGCAGGTTTTGCGGCCGTGGCCATAGCCCAGACAGCGCATGCACTGTATTAAGGGCGTTTGGTCCTGCACCCTAATACACTGCACGTCGACGAAGAGTCTCCCAGCCGCCGTAAGCCTCTGCCACAGTTTCGGTGACACTTGGAGGACGACGTGGCACTCGTCTGGGTGTCTCGCCCTCCTCCGGTATCTCTCAGTGACAGCGGCGTCCTCGGCCGAGAGACCCTCCGCCAATTCCGCGTTTTGTCTGGCTAGTGCAGCTGTTATATCGGCTTCAGTGTTTCTTTTGCAGATGTTTTTGAGGACGACAAGCGGGTTTTTATACTTTGCGTTTTCCACCACCAGCTGCGTATTAGACGTTAGCCTTGCCGCAACCTGATCCAGTTCGTTTTTTGTTGCGCATGAGAGTACGAGCTTCGGTCCTCTCACACGCTTTATTTTTTGGATTTTTATTCCGTTTTCCTTTGCCTGCAGTGTGCCCTTAACCTCGTCCATGAGTACATCGCTAGCCAGTAGGTCCACAGTTGACACCACTATGGCGTGCGGTTTCCCCTCTGTATGTGGCTTTGACTGAGCCGCCATTTCTGCGTACGTACGCGGACCGCAGGTCGTTTGTTCCACGCGTCGGTTGAGCTCCTGCGTGGTGCTTTTCAGCTCCCTGACCTCCTGCAAGAGCTCAGCATTCGCTTTGACCGCGGGCGTAGTGGTCGAGATGTTTTCCTTGGCTTTTTCAAGGGTAACCGCGTGGTACCTCACCACTCCTTCTAAGTTTTTCATCTGCACCAAGCTCTGTTGTATCTGAGACTTGTGCAGGTCGACTCCCTCAAGGAGAGAGGCGTGGTTTTTGAGGACTTGTTCCAGTCTCTCGTTCTGTTCCCTGTTGGAGCTAAGTATCTCACTATGAGCCTGTATCATAGTTTTGAGACGCTCCAACTGGGGTATCTCTATTTTTGTTGGTGGTTCCACGCTCTCTCCCGATGATGGTCTTTGCCCTGCGCACTCCCTCTCACCCTCCCTCACATACTGCACCAGCTTCTCGAGGATTTCAATGACCCCATTTTTGACCTCTGTTTTGAGGTTGCGGGACATACCAAGGAGTTCCTTCGCCTCCTGAAGCCTTTCCTTGGCGTCCGCATACCTGGACCTGATCTTCTTGTCCTTCTGGCCGTCACCTGCGCTCTTCCTCACTGTAACCGTGTGATTGAGCGCAGGCGGCGGTCCCACTTTTTGCTTCGAGGCCGCTGGTGGGGAGCGTTGGGTGGTGGTTCGGGAGTCAGCAGAGGTACGGTCAAACACAGCCCTCTTGGTTTCAAAGGTCCCCCTTTTCGTAATGTTTGAGCCACTGGCTTTTGGGGTGTTTTCTATGTACATAGATGTTATTTGTACTTTTTCATTATGGGGCTGTTGTGCCTCTTGTTCCATGTCCGTCGTTGGTGGTGGTGTGCGATACATTACGGGGTACGCGGGTGTCTGTAATCACCGGTCGAGTGTAAATGGCTCGACGCGTTGGTGCGTTTGTGTAAATAATATAATTAATAAGTCAAAGTATAGTTGTATAATGAATAGTAATAATTAAATAGAGCAATAATGATAATTTGTATTGTAAATTTTCTTCAAGTCAATAAAATGTATATATATAATAAAATGTATATGAATGTATAACGACTGATTGTCAATAGTAGTCAAATGATTGTTATGAACCGTATGGTCCACCGATCAGTGACGACACAAAATCCTTTGTTGTCAGTACAACGAGGAATTGCTGCCGCCGATGAGGGGCAATCCTCCCGGTCCGGTCACAATAACTTAACTAAACTTAACTTTAAATTATTCTAAAAAATTTTAAAACATGTATATGCTTAAGTCTATGGTCAATATGTTATATATAATTAAATTAATCCCCAGTGCTAAAAGGGCTGTATAAGGGCCCTATAACGCCTAAAGTTATAATGTATATTTTACAAAAGTATATATGTCCCTAATGTACTAATAATAATTATTGGTATATTACTGTGATTATTGTTTTAATTGTATAAAAAGTGTATATATTGTATAGATAAAATAATAGAAAAATTGAATTTAAAAGTGAAGTATATGTTTTGAATTAATTAAAGCTTTGTGAATTTATTGTGGGAGTTTTAGGCGTCGCACCGAAAAGTTAATTATTGGTCAATTACCAGTTAGAAATAAAGTAAATTAATTGATAATAATAATTTTACAGAAATTTTCAGAGCCTTGTCCCTCTCTCTGTATATACTTGATAAATTAACTATCGCAAGTAGGTAATTGCTGTCAGGGTGGGCTTGGGTGGGCAAAAAATCCGGGAAGGAGGCTTCGTAGGCCCACGTGTGGGGTGTCCAGAGAACCGCCTCGTCGCGGGCTATAACCTCAACTTGAAACCCGGAACTGGTTTGATACTAAAATTTCCAGAAAACTTGGGATGACTGTAAAATTTTTGAAAAAATTGCTGTTTTGCCAAGGAAATGTCGAGATTTCCTGAAGACTATTGGTCAGATCGGGGAGTTAGTGAGTTTGAAGGTAGGTGGATAAATGGCGCGCCAACAACAAGTGTCAGCACGGCGGTCAGCTATGGATCAGCGTCACCAGGTGAGCTGGAGTGATATTGTTTTTATTGAAAAATATTCTAAGTCAATATTAATATGTATATTTTTGTTCCAGGTGTTCCTGGGGAGATGGTCGTCCAGAAATGTTAGTATATAGTTGGTCTAGCCAAAACTAATCGATCTCGATCAAATTCGACCAAAAACCAGGCAGAATGACTGTTAATTTAGAAAATTTCTGTTTGCCAGTACTAAAAAATGTGCTATATAGGTAACCTCGGTTGGGCGTGAAACGTTAAACAATTGATCGACTGGGGTGCAGCAAATGGAGTCCCGTACCGTTCCCGTGCCAGGAGGACCTCAAAATGAGGTACTCAGACTTTCGTCTTTTATTGGGCTATTTGGTGGTGAAAAATTTTCGGGTGTAAATATCGGGTTTCGGGAGCTGTATGTACCCAAAATAAGATGTTGGTATATAAAGTCGAAAAATTGGGGTTGCGGGGTGGACAAAATCCGGGAAGGAGGCTTCGTAGGCCCACGTGTGGGGTGTCCAGAGAACCGCCTCGTCGCGGGCTATAACCTCAACTTGAAACCCGGAACTGGTTTGATACTAAAATTTCCAGAAAACTTGGGATGACTGTAAAATTTTTGAAAAAATTGCTGTTTTGCCAAGGAAATGTCGAGATTTCCTGAAGACTATTGGTCAGATCGGGGAGTTAGTGAGTTTGAAGGTAGGTGGATAAATGGCGCGCCAACAACAAGTGTCAGCACGGCGGTCAGCTATGGATCAGCGTCACCAGGTGAGCTGGAGTGATATTGTTTTTATTGAAAAATATTCTAAGTCAATATTAATATGTATATTTTTGTTCCAGGTGTTCCTGGGGAGATGGTCGTCCAGAAATGTTAGTATATAGTTGGTCTAGCCAAAACTAATCGATCTCGATCAAATTCGACCAAAAACCAGGCAGAATGACTGTTAATTTAGAAAATTTCTGTTTGCCAGTACTAAAAAATGTGCTATATAGGTAACCTCGGTTGGGCGTGAAACGTTAAACAATTGATCGACTGGGGTGCAGCAAATGGAGTCCCGTACCGTTCCCGTGCCAGGAGGACCTCAAAATGAGGTACTCAGACTTTCGTCTTTTATTGGGCTATTTGGTGGTGAAAAATTTTCGGGTGTAAATATCGGGTTTCGGGAGCTGTATGTACCCAAAATAAGATGTTGGTATATAAAGTCGAAAAATTGGGGTTGCGGGGTGGACAAAATCCGGGAAGGAGGCTTCGTAGGCCCACGTGTGGGGTGTCCAGAGAACCGCCTCGTCGCGGGCTATAACCTCAACTTGAAACCCGGAACTGGTTTGATACTAAAATTTCCAGAAAACTTGGGATGACTGTAAAATTTTTGAAAAAATTGCTGTTTTGCCAAGGAAATGTCGAGATTTCCTGAAGACTATTGGTCAGATCGGGGAGTTAGTGAGTTTGAAGGTAGGTGGATAAATGGCGCGCCAACAACAAGTGTCAGCACGGCGGTCAGCTATGGATCAGCGTCACCAGGTGAGCTGGAGTGATATTGTTTTTATTGAAAAATATTCTAAGTCAATATTAATATGTATATTTTTGTTCCAGGTGTTCCTGGGGAGATGGTCGTCCAGAAATGTTAGTATATAGTTGGTCTAGCCAAAACTAATCGATCTCGATCAAATTCGACCAAAAACCAGGCAGAATGACTGTTAATTTAGAAAATTTCTGTTTGCCAGTACTAAAAAATGTGCTATATAGGTAACCTCGGTTGGGCGTGAAACGTTAAACAATTGATCGACTGGGGTGCAGCAAATGGAGTCCCGTACCGTTCCCGTGCCAGGAGGACCTCAAAATGAGGTACTCAGACTTTCGTCTTTTATTGGGCTATTTGGTGGTGAAAAATTTTCGGGTGTAAATATCGGGTTTCGGGAGCTGTATGTACCCAAAATAAGATGTTGGTATATAAAGTCGAAAAATTGGGGTTGCGGGGTGGACAAAATCCGGGAAGGAGGCTTCGTAGGCCCACGTGTGGGGTGTCCAGAGAACCGCCTCGTCGCGGGCTATAACCTCAACTTGAAACCCGGAACTGGTTTGATACTAAAATTTCCAGAAAACTTGGGATGACTGTAAAATTTTTGAAAAAATTGCTGTTTTGCCAAGGAAATGTCGAGATTTCCTGAAGACTATTGGTCAGATCGGGGAGTTAGTGAGTTTGAAGGTAGGTGGATAAATGGCGCGCCAACAACAAGTGTCAGCACGGCGGTCAGCTATGGATCAGCGTCACCAGGTGAGCTGGAGTGATATTGTTTTTATTGAAAAATATTCTAAGTCAATATTAATATGTATATTTTTGTTCCAGGTGTTCCTGGGGAGATGGTCGTCCAGAAATGTTAGTATATAGTTGGTCTAGCCAAAACTAATCGATCTCGATCAAATTCGACCAAAAACCAGGCAGAATGACTGTTAATTTAGAAAATTTCTGTTTGCCAGTACTAAAAAATGTGCTATATAGGTAACCTCGGTTGGGCGTGAAACGTTAAACAATTGATCGACTGGGGTGCAGCAAATGGAGTCCCGTACCGTTCCCGTGCCAGGAGGACCTCAAAATGAGGTACTCAGACTTTCGTCTTTTATTGGGCTATTTGGTGGTGAAAAATTTTCGGGTGTAAATATCGGGTTTCGGGAGCTGTATGTACCCAAAATAAGATGTTGGTATATAAAGTCGAAAAATTGGGGTTGCGGGGTGGACAAAATCCGGGAAGGAGGCTTCGTAGGCCCACGTGTGGGGTGTCCAGAGAACCGCCTCGTCGCGGGCTATAACCTCAACTTGAAACCCGGAACTGGTTTGATACTAAAATTTCCAGAAAACTTGGGATGACTGTAAAATTTTTGAAAAAATTGCTGTTTTGCCAAGGAAATGTCGAGATTTCCTGAAGACTATTGGTCAGATCGGGGAGTTAGTGAGTTTGAAGGTAGGTGGATAAATGGCGCGCCAACAACAAGTGTCAGCACGGCGGTCAGCTATGGATCAGCGTCACCAGGTGAGCTGGAGTGATATTGTTTTTATTGAAAAATATTCTAAGTCAATATTAATATGTATATTTTTGTTCCAGGTGTTCCTGGGGAGATGGTCGTCCAGAAATGTTAGTATATAGTTGGTCTAGCCAAAACTAATCGATCTCGATCAAATTCGACCAAAAACCAGGCAGAATGACTGTTAATTTAGAAAATTTCTGTTTGCCAGTACTAAAAAATGTGCTATATAGGTAACCTCGGTTGGGCGTGAAACGTTAAACAATTGATCGACTGGGGTGCAGCAAATGGAGTCCCGTACCGTTCCCGTGCCAGGAGGACCTCAAAATGAGGTACTCAGACTTTCGTCTTTTATTGGGCTATTTGGTGGTGAAAAATTTTCGGGTGTAAATATCGGGTTTCGGGAGCTGTATGTACCCAAAATAAGATGTTGGTATATAAAGTCGAAAAATTGGGGTTGCGGGGTGGACAAAATCCGGGAAGGAGGCTTCGTAGGCCCACGTGTGGGGTGTCCAGAGAACCGCCTCGTCGCGGGCTATAACCTCAACTTGAAACCCGGAACTGGTTTGATACTAAAATTTCCAGAAAACTTGGGATGACTGTAAAATTTTTGAAAAAATTGCTGTTTTGCCAAGGAAATGTCGAGATTTCCTGAAGACTATTGGTCAGATCGGGGAGTTAGTGAGTTTGAAGGTAGGTGGATAAATGGCGCGCCAACAACAAGTGTCAGCACGGCGGTCAGCTATGGATCAGCGTCACCAGGTGAGCTGGAGTGATATTGTTTTTATTGAAAAATATTCTAAGTCAATATTAATATGTATATTTTTGTTCCAGGTGTTCCTGGGGAGATGGTCGTCCAGAAATGTTAGTATATAGTTGGTCTAGCCAAAACTAATCGATCTCGATCAAATTCGACCAAAAACCAGGCAGAATGACTGTTAATTTAGAAAATTTCTGTTTGCCAGTACTAAAAAATGTGCTATATAGGTAACCTCGGTTGGGCGTGAAACGTTAAACAATTGATCGACTGGGGTGCAGCAAATGGAGTCCCGTACCGTTCCCGTGCCAGGAGGACCTCAAAATGAGGTACTCAGACTTTCGTCTTTTATTGGGCTATTTGGTGGTGAAAAATTTTCGGGTGTAAATATCGGGTTTCGGGAGCTGTATGTACCCAAAATAAGATGTTGGTATATAAAGTCGAAAAATTGGGGTTGCGGGGTGGACAAAATCCGGGAAGGAGGCTTCGTAGGCCCACGTGTGGGGTGTCCAGAGAACCGCCTCGTCGCGGGCTATAACCTCAACTTGAAACCCGGAACTGGTTTGATACTAAAATTTCCAGAAAACTTGGGATGACTGTAAAATTTTTGAAAAAATTGCTGTTTTGCCAAGGAAATGTCGAGATTTCCTGAAGACTATTGGTCAGATCGGGGAGTTAGTGAGTTTGAAGGTAGGTGGATAAATGGCGCGCCAACAACAAGTGTCAGCACGGCGGTCAGCTATGGATCAGCGTCACCAGGTGAGCTGGAGTGATATTGTTTTTATTGAAAAATATTCTAAGTCAATATTAATATGTATATTTTTGTTCCAGGTGTTCCTGGGGAGATGGTCGTCCAGAAATGTTAGTATATAGTTGGTCTAGCCAAAACTAATCGATCTCGATCAAATTCGACCAAAAACCAGGCAGAATGACTGTTAATTTAGAAAATTTCTGTTTGCCAGTACTAAAAAATGTGCTATATAGGTAACCTCGGTTGGGCGTGAAACGTTAAACAATTGATCGACTGGGGTGCAGCAAATGGAGTCCCGTACCGTTCCCGTGCCAGGAGGACCTCAAAATGAGGTACTCAGACTTTCGTCTTTTATTGGGCTATTTGGTGGTGAAAAATTTTCGGGTGTAAATATCGGGTTTCGGGAGCTGTATGTACCCAAAATAAGATGTTGGTATATAAAGTCGAAAAATTGGGGTTGCGGGGTGGACAAAATCCGGGAAGGAGGCTTCGTAGGCCCACGTGTGGGGTGTCCAGAGAACCGCCTCGTCGCGGGCTATAACCTCAACTTGAAACCCGGAACTGGTTTGATACTAAAATTTCCAGAAAACTTGGGATGACTGTAAAATTTTTGAAAAAATTGCTGTTTTGCCAAGGAAATGTCGAGATTTCCTGAAGACTATTGGTCAGATCGGGGAGTTAGTGAGTTTGAAGGTAGGTGGATAAATGGCGCGCCAACAACAAGTGTCAGCACGGCGGTCAGCTATGGATCAGCGTCACCAGGTGAGCTGGAGTGATATTGTTTTTATTGAAAAATATTCTAAGTCAATATTAATATGTATATTTTTGTTCCAGGTGTTCCTGGGGAGATGGTCGTCCAGAAATGTTAGTATATAGTTGGTCTAGCCAAAACTAATCGATCTCGATCAAATTCGACCAAAAACCAGGCAGAATGACTGTTAATTTAGAAAATTTCTGTTTGCCAGTACTAAAAAATGTGCTATATAGGTAACCTCGGTTGGGCGTGAAACGTTAAACAATTGATCGACTGGGGTGCAGCAAATGGAGTCCCGTACCGTTCCCGTGCCAGGAGGACCTCAAAATGAGGTACTCAGACTTTCGTCTTTTATTGGGCTATTTGGTGGTGAAAAATTTTCGGGTGTAAATATCGGGTTTCGGGAGCTGTATGTACCCAAAATAAGATGTTGGTATATAAAGTCGAAAAATTGGGGTTGCGGGGTGGACAAAATCCGGGAAGGAGGCTTCGTAGGCCCACGTGTGGGGTGTCCAGAGAACCGCCTCGTCGCGGGCTATAACCTCAACTTGAAACCCGGAACTGGTTTGATACTAAAATTTCCAGAAAACTTGGGATGACTGTAAAATTTTTGAAAAAATTGCTGTTTTGCCAAGGAAATGTCGAGATTTCCGTTAGTGAGTTTGAAGGTAGGTGGATAAATGGCGCGCCAACAACAAGTGTCAGCACGGCGGTCAGCTATGGATCAGCGTCACCAGGTGAGCTGGAGTGATATTGTTTTTATTGAAAAATATTCTAAGTCAATATTAATATGTATATTTTTGTTCCAGGTGTTCCTGGGGAGATGGTCGTCCAGAAATGTTAGTATATAGTTGGTCTAGCCAAAACTAATCGATCTCGATCAAATTCGACCAAAAACCAGGCAGAATGACTGTTAATTTAGAAAATTTCTGTTTGCCAGTACTAAAAAATGTGCTATATAGGTAACCTCGGTTGGGCGTGAAACGTTAAACAATTGATCGACTGGGGTGCAGCAAATGGAGTCCCGTACCGTTCCCGTGCCAGGAGGACCTCAAAATGAGGTACTCAGACTTTCGTCTTTTATTGGGCTATTTGGTGGTGAAAAATTTTCGGGTGTAAATATCGGGTTTCGGGAGCTGTATGTACCCAAAATAAGATGTTGGTATATAAAGTCGAAAAATTGGGGTTGCGGGGTGGACAAAATCCGGGAAGGAGGCTTCGTAGGCCCACGTGTGGGGTGTCCAGAGAACCGCCTCGTCGCGGGCTATAACCTCAACTTGAAACCCGGAACTGGTTTGATA